>DWPA01000069.1:0-37433 GCA_018251375.1 Calpodes ethlius
TCAAAGAAGCCGTCGGGCTATGAGCGCTTCGACGTATGAAATGCATACCTGTCGCATATCCCTGCCGATGGGTTTCTGCTGTGACACTTGATAGACTCCCTGGGCGGGTGTGCTGGTGGCGCGCTGGGCCCGGCCGTGTCGCCGCCCGCGCTCTCTGCGCACCCCGACTCCGCGTACAGCCCGGTCATGGCATACATGGATTCTTGTCTCCTGAACAACGAAATTTCAATATTTCAATGTTACTTCATATGCATATTGGCATAAGCATAAATATATATATTTTCGTTACCTGAATTTAATGAGCAACGTCCGGTAACCTTTGTATTTCCGTATGAATTGATATGACACGAAGATTACCGGTAGTCATTAAATAAATAGGCGCATTGTAAATACAAAATGTTAATATGGAATGTAAGCGAACGATATATTTTCCTGAACAACAGGCGAGGATGGGGCGTCAGGTTCGCCTGCTGGAGTACTGGACCCTGCACTATCCAGTTTAATTCTGACGGTACACATGCATATATTTAAATACCTTCCTAAATCGACTTGATATAATGTTTTATGTATTTTTGACGCAGTATACAAGAGCCAGATAGTACGCAGGTGATATATAGCATCGGTGATGATTTGGTTTTATATATGTCCATGAACGATGCCCGCGACGTCCTCTATCAAAGAGGTTACTCATTTCCTCTTTTGTTAATTGCTTACTTACATAATAATGTTAGTTTATAAATTGATAGTTCGATAATAATTGATTTCGGATTTCAGTTATTACTATTGTTGTAAATACATAGTTAATTAACTGTTGGTGTTAATCTGTAAATAACATTAATTTTATTGATTAATAGGACACCGAATATTCTTGTTTTGTTTTTCTTTATTTTTTACAAGTTTGTACAATCCTGTATATTTAAAATAAATATGTTGTTTTGTGTATTATTCCGATTCGGACGAATGCAATTAAGATTTAAAAAATATATCGTTCACTGATTGCATAGCATTCTACTGATGAAAAAAAAACGATTGAGTAGTTTCGAAGATTAATCCCATATAAAAATTCACATTTTATAATATTAGTATATGAAACAATATCAAATTTATATATATTACGTAAAAATCGTCCAATTAATCTTGCCTTGTTGAACATAAAGCATCTAACCTGACTTTTCTATTCAAAACAGAAATATAAGTACATAGCACAAGACATCTCCGGAATGTTATTCTTCAATTGTACCTCAGCATAACAAACGGCTATTTGTTAGCAAACAACTAAACATACACAACGCAACGGCTGGATAAAATAATAGAATGAGTCTCACGAATACAAACAGCTGGATCACATCGTACCTCTCCAACAATAATCGACGCTGCTCAGCTGTTACCACCGACATATTGGCGAAACAAACAAACGAAACTATATACGAACTTTCGACAACGATATCTTCAAAACATTATTATAACGGAAAATAAATTGTCGATATTTCAGGATTACATAAGTTATGTTGTACTATACACTATATTGTATTGATGAATTCACTTTCTTGACACACTATGACAACGGTCTTTGGCCTCTTGAACGGCGCATATGGTACGTGCCCGTACTGCCCGTATAACATACTAAACATTCAGCGAAGATGACTAAAGCTTTGTCTACACCGAGCGATGTCACAGATGCGATTAGGTGACAATGTGGGTCGATGTCGCAAACTAAACATTATCAACGACAGCCGCTATCTGATACAAAATCGTTGAACACGTGTTCAGTGTATTTTATGATTCGAATTTCGAACAGTTTAGTTATTTCAATTATAGGAATATAATATATAAGTTCTTATGAATATAAAACGCACCACATAGTGTAGCTTTAAGATCACGTTGAGTTTCACAAGTAAGCGAAGAATTAATATTTATCAATCATTTATTTTATTATAAATATTGATTAAAGATAATCATGAGGAAATTAGATAGCTATTAAGATATTTGATTATTTTCATTTTATCTTATTGTTCGCGCACTGGCCAGTAATCAGTTTAAATAAGAAGATTTAATACCCATATCAAAAGTATTAAAGCTAAGTCAGATTAACGTAATATTATTGCATAATTTATTGTGACAGCGAGCAGCACTATTATGAATCATTGTGTCAATACGATTTGTATCATTTGAAGTCATGGTTGATAAGGTAGGTATTGGACAGATAAGGGACAATTATCAATAAGCACCTTATATTTGGACGCGATTCCTTTTTGATCTTATCTATTACTAACATGAGCAACCTTTGCTTGACATTTGAAGTCTTCATAATAGATAAATAATCGACACATGTTAAACCGTTTGATTTGTACGAAATAAACCTATACGTTAATGATAATAGCGGTAAATGGCTAACTAATTGTACTATTATCGCTAACAATCTCGTTAAATGTGTAATTCTGCAACTCCTTAGTTTAAATATCAATATTATACAAGTTACATATAAATTAACTTGTGTGTCCACACCCTTTAAATTTATCACACACGCAAGCTAAAAAGTAGCAATATATGCGTAAGAGTTGCACTGCTCTTACAATTTTTAGCGTTAATTAGTAGCAGGTAATTCTCATACACGTAGCACTTAGCAGTCAACAATGACACAAATAAAGTAACACGTATTATATTATGTAAATTATCTATGTAAAAAAATATTGATAATACTAAAGTTTTTATAAGATTTGCGTGATTCCTTGTACTTCTGAAAATTTAATACAATCGAAAGTAAATGGAACGTTAATTTTATTTCATTCTTTGGCAAGGTTTTATTTTTGCTAACGAACCTGTTGACGTAAACATACTGTTATAAATAGCACTTCAAAAATTAATTAGTAAATGTGTCACGAAATGTCTCCTGCACATTCCGTGACTAGCAAAGCTATCTACTCTCCCCTATTATGGTTTCTAAATCCAGCGGATACGCGCTGTATTCTTCATAATAATATCATCAGACTATTTGATCCAAATTCGTAGTATGATCTTTTACGAAGGCTCGGTCCCTATTAGAGGACTTTTCATCCGTAATAATAACGGTTGTCGGTTCAACGACTTAAAATATGGCCTGACCATTGAAACGTCAGTCAGTGACCTTTGATTGTCTATGGATTTCATCATTTCGAATTCGATCACGTATAGCATTACTGAACAAAATTTTCCCCATTATCTTTAAGACCAGCGAGAAACAACAAACAGAATATCTATGTGGAGAAAAATAAAATAGTTTCAGAAAAGGAAGCTGTGACATCACATTCCCGATCGTTAGGTAATTTTGCCGAACAACATCCACCGAAGTATAAAGTAGTTATTTTTAGTGTAGCACCGTGCAAGACAAGGCCAGTTCACCGTGTAAAAAGAAACATTTAGACAACCTTGTTACGAGAGCCGTTGAAAGATCATAGTTATGGTCAAATGTAAACATAATTTTTATCGATCGTCCATTGAGTACTAACACAAGACACGTTTCAATAGGAAGTACTGTCTACTAAACTAGGTTATGTTTTTGTAAAGACTTTTACTAATAGAGAATTTATGTCTCGTTCTTTTATTAAAGATAATTCGTTTTATAACGTATCGGTAAAGCTCTATGAGTAAAAGACCTGAATGTTTCTTACTGAGTAATGTGATGTTGACCAGCTTACAATGGTGATCAATCTGCTCGTTTCTCAGGTATAACTTTATCATCACAGCGCATAGCTCATTCACAGCTGGGAGCCGTAAATTGTATCGTAATACTCACGTAATTAGGCAAGTCGGAGGTGTATACACGATTTATTTTCCAGACACCTATGCTTTAAAATTGATATTAATTCTTTCTTATTATTTTTATACAAATAGCCGAAAAATGCGCTAACGATCCATTTCAAGTTAAGTAGCTACCGACACTGTTGATCGATTACCAGCGTGTTGTCAGCCAAAAATAAAAAATAAAGAACAAGGAACCTGGCTCTAAGGCCCTCAATCTCACGCTTTTATGTAAGTTATGTACCTGTGTCCTTTCCTGTGTTGTGGTGCGGCGTTGGCGCCGCCTGCGCTCTGCTGTTTCTCTCCCTCTGTCATCGTGTCGCTCGCCAGGTCTCACCGCGCGCCCATACCACTCACAGCGGGATGCCTCCACCTGGAACAATCAACAACATAGTTATGCATAATATAACCAACAATCTAGGCTCGACTAAAAATAAACAAGAGTTACAAGACAACATCGACATGGCGACGCAGTTAGGTTGCTGACTTAGGTAATCTTAGGTATTGTGTATGATTTATGTGGCTTCAACTTATTAATGGTTGACTGGGCATGGAACTCACCATGTAATGGCCTTAAGCAAAATCTGCACATATTTGTAGTAGTAACTTGACACGTACCAGTAATTAAATAGATGCCGCTACAAACATTTGCACGCAATCTTGTGTAACGGTAAGAAGCATATTATTAACAAGCGTAGTTAATGAAGAATTGCCTAGTGAATCGGCGAACAGAACAGATAAAAAAGTAAACATAAATAAACAGCCTTGTACACACGTCTCAATGATCTTGCTTGAGAAGGGTTGGACTCGAATTTCAGCTAAGGCACACAGTTACGTATTTATGTGCCAGATCTGTTACCTCATCTTGTTCCAAACATGTCTAAGCCCTATACAGTGAACAGAATGCACACCAAAATTAAATTATGAGCGTATATTTATTTTTACAGGACCGAAACAATACACCAGTTCTGAAATTAAATTCCAAACGAATTTATACCCTTATGCGTATATACAATACCCGTCTATAAATACTACATATTTTCACCAAACGCCGCCACCACATGGAGGTATAGTATATTAAAATATACCACATAAATATGAATGGCCACCCCCCGGTGTTCGATACTATAAGCGTAACACAGCGAGGCGCGTCATTGTGCCCATATTGTGTCTCGATTGGTCCCCAACAACGCTCTAATTCTATCAATAACCTCTCGCGTTGTAATTCCTTCGAGAATAACATCATCTGTATATAGGAGTGAACGTACTGTATGTGGTTTATCAAGTGCAATGAAATATAGAAGGGCAAATGAATCCAATTTCGAACAATGTAATATTACTATACAGGACTGAAAGAAAATGAGAAAGTTTCTTTTAAATAAAGGTACAAATATAAAAATATATAAACAAATAGATACCCTTGAAACTGAAACCATATATCAGTAGGTATGTGTATTGTATTATGTTGTATTTTCTCACGTGCAATATATGTAATGCATATGCGTATGTAATATTAGAACGAGTTAATTTAATTTTCAATAAACGGTAATATTAAAGACACGTTTATAGCTTATGTTTTTTTATACATAAATGCTAACACACTCATACCCCCACAGTAGGATATACCGCGGGCGGCATGGACAACACAAATAACACGTCACTGACCCGACACCATGACCCGAGAACAAATATTTATCTATCACATAAATATCTGCCCATGGCGGGAATCGATCCCGGGACCCCTCGCTTAGTAGGTAGGGTCACTACTAACTAGGCTACGGGGCCGTCAAAAGTGTTAAAGTTAGTATATTATTTTGTGAGTAGGTATTTACTGAAATCGTATAAGTACTGCTACTCCCAATGAACATTTGACAAAATATTTTTTTTTTTTTTTTTTATAAAATTAAAAATAATTTCATATGACTTCCATCCAAGTTCCAGGTAAGTTGAGTAGGTGCCTATCATATTTTTACAGATATCATTGCTACCATTATCTCTCGATTACGTCACATTTATACAAACGACAGTCGATACAGTTCAAGGAGTTCTGATTAAATAAAACTTGTAATAACGTATCGTCAAGACATTTATTCTCGTTTATGCAAATTGATCATATCAATAGGGGTCAAATGTTAAACGGTCAATGTTTCAATGATTGAAGAAAAAGATAAAAAGACCTTCACTGCAAAAAAATATTGTAAAAAGCTCTGATTTTAACGATCGATTTAAAAGTGCGTAACTTACTACTGTGACTGTAAGGGCTGGTTTCCACCAAACCTGAGAAATGCGGACACTTGAATACTCAATCGACCAGATAATGTTTGACTTAGCTAACTTCGGCCTGGAGATGGAGAAATAACGTTGTCCGATTGGTAGTTTACACAACATCATTAGCACTTCTTCGCTTCGGTAGAAACCATCTCTTAGATACATTATTATTATAAAAGTTAAAAAACAATCGAGCATCTATATATTAGTAGTCTCGACGCCATTACGGTTTTGTCATTTTACCTATATATTTTGTTGTTCAAGCAGGATGCGATAAATAAACTAATTTGTTAATCAGCACTCCTACATTTGAACTGCACATGAATAAAATAATTAAAACTTCAATCGCCCTCACTTCATTTCGGGAATCCTTTACTTTAATTCCAAATTACAACCCATGCTCAGCAAAATAATGTACAGACGACCGATTGAAATAAGATAAATAGTCGGTTACCGTAAGTTACAATACAATAATTAAATGAAATCTGTAATCAGCAATTACGCCGTTTTTGGGATTATTCGGAACAAACAAACTCAAGTTCTATAAAAAATACTTAAAATATAATAAAATACTTAAATAATAGTTATCAAATATCTTCCATTTACCAACAGAAATCTATAAGTTATTACAGTGTCATTATACATATTAGTAATACGTAATTATAGTTATATTTAATTTATTTAATGTAATTTAGGTATCTGACTTTTTATTTCGTTCTCGATTTCCACGTTCTTTAATTTGTCTCATTCTCTACGTCATAGCAACATCTACGTCACAACGTAGTAATAAGCGTGCTCACAATGAAGCTACACAAATGAGGCCAACAATTTAGCGCGCTAATTAACATCTTAATCGAGGCACAAATTAACGGGAAGTAACATTTGTATAGTACTATCAATGTAGCCAAGCATTAGCGCGTTAATTAAGTCGCAATTGGATGTAGCCGTCAACAATCACGTTAAAAAGGCGGTGACAAAGGCAATATAATTACTTTTTTAATTCATAATAATGATTGCACGCGATACTTTTAGTTGGCCAACGGTATGGTTTGACAGGGTATCAGTAAAGGCTAATGGTTTGATCATCAATGTGAGTATTGCTATAACCTATTCCTAGTCGTGTCCCTCTTGTCAGCAGCAGCTTAACGGCATTTAGGGCAGATCTGATTTGCCTCACGATAACCGATTACTGTATACTGTACATTATACTAGAACCTATTGGCTGGCATTGTAACATCGAAAGCCAGAAACAGAAAAAAACACCCACGCCCTTAAGATTGTATACGAAGTTTAATAAAAATAGGGTCAGCGTAACACATACCTATCTATCAATATCTGTCAAGTTCCAGTCAAGCCCTTTTCATCGGTCAACAATACATTGTATTGGAAGAATCGTAGAGGGTTGCCTCGAAACAATCAATCGCCTTGCATGAGTTGCATGCATGGCGCATTAATATTGCGATTAAGTTTACGTCATACAAGGAAATGTGAAAAATCACACAGCGTTTTAACGTTATTTTAAATGCCATGGATTGACGTAAGAGCGCGGCTCTTTGCCATTTTTATTATCTTAAAGAGTTATGTATTCATATTATGCTCATATAAAAGTAATATAATAAGTTGAACGTATGATATGATTTTTAATTAAGATTTTTACGTTCATGAATAATGAAAGCGTATATATATACATATAATAATACAATACCAGTTGAAAACTACCATTTCTTTCGTGGAAATATAATTTTTATTATCATACAACTTATCACCCCCTATTTCTACCTCTTTAAGACTTTTCAAAAAAACCCTTTCCCTACGTTTCACTATACTGTATAGGGATTTTTGTGAAAAGATTCATCCTTTTGGATACAATGGATTATTAGCGTGGAAATTTTCTTTCAGTCATTTACATTAGCATTTTATCAATATAATATGAGTGGAATATACGCAGTGGCAATGACTAAATACAATAGACAAATAAGCGTGGCCTAAGTTTAGGGTTCACATAGAAAATTTCCACGGGTGATAATAGTCTTCGTTGTGTCTAAATTCAATTTGCACTTACGTAGCTATCGTAATTCTCCCAGTTAACACGAACAGAATAGTCATAGTCATGTGTAACCGACGAACTCCCACGGTTAACGTATGACGCATTATAACTGTTCGTTGGCTGGCAAGCTCACGACCTGCACAGCAATGTACACGTTGGTCGTGCTGGTTTCGCGAACACTAGGAAACGTCATAATGTATGATAAAAACCGTGTAGGTTTAATACCGTATTGCGTGTTTTATAACGTATAGGCTCGTTATTATGTCAATCATAAAAACCTTATATGGTTTGAATTGGAGTCACATAAACTAAAATAAAAATAATAAGTACCTTCGGGACAATCAGGAAAAGCTACAGTACCTACACAATTATTATCAGTACTTCGGTACATTTGTTATTATTTTTTTTCGTTTGTTCAGCATGATTTTTTGTGGCGAACATGCAAGTTTTAAGTGCATCCTTAAAAATCTGGGAGACTGTAAAAAATAAAAAGATGATGATAGAATCTTAGTTTTTTGGTGATATTTTTTTTCTACCTAAGTATTTTTATAATGTCACTGTAGCAACATTGATTTAACTTACAAAAAACGTAAGTAATAGCATTTCTAACGGATTTGATCGTAATAAATTATGGAACTTCATTCAAAGACAAATATCGCCGATTTATTCTAATGAATTCTAATTTCAACCTTTTTTTTAAATGGAGGTCTATCGTCGTTTCGTCTGGACTTTGAAGATTCTTCCCCTGTAGTCACAAACAATACTATGAGGCCTCACAGCGAAATAGAAAGAGAGAATCAATTGTTTGTTTTCCCATCTACATCCACTCTTTGGTTTTTTGAATACTGACAAAGATAAAGATAGGAGAAAAAATTATCGACCCTTTCATTCTTTTTCACTGCGAGACCGCACAGTACTGTCTCTGAATACAGGGTCTGAAACAGTTAGAGATTTTTGTTATCAAGTATAAGGCTTTCGGTACGGCATAACGATACAGATGGCTAATCAATTGGATTCGATTAATCAATTAATTGGATTACTTGTAAAATATTTTGGTTTTGGTTTGTATCATCGAACGGAGATTAAAGATAAGAAACGATAAGAGGAAGACGGCCAACATAACAATATTCATTCATCCACTCTGGTATAGAGAAACACAATGAACGCAGCGAGAGTGAACATTAAAGGAACCGTTAAAGTCACCGTTTTTGTCAGTAATTACTGCAGCATTGTTTACATTTTTTCCACGAATCATCATGGCTCATGGCCACTAAACCGTCATAATTTTAGTAGCATTTTCCTCAATATAATTGTTTAACAGCAGTTTTTATTACAACAGCCTATGGACGTAAAATAGCTACTTAGCGCCTTTCTTATCGATGTCTCGGGGTAATTTTAGTGTTTGCTTATAATTTGTATTAAGACAACGAATAAGGCGCTACAGTCGCGTCGTTAATATGACATTACAATATGTTATTAAATTAAACGATTCAAAACAAATACTGTATGAGGGGATTCGCCATTGTATAAGTAAATTATTTAAATTGTACCAATGACAAAAGTGTTTTGGAGCTGCCTTGTTGCAGATATAAAACTTGGTATGAGAACACCCTGAAATTGTTAACAAGCATGGTTTGGAAAAAAAATATTTTTAAAAAGAACTTTCTAAAACCATTGATGAATAATGATACATTTTTTTCGGTTGCAATCTTAAAACGCCAGGCAAAACATAACTACAACAATCCTACGGCCATTTACGTTGGCAACGTATCATTGAGTTATAATAAAATAGTCACATTGTTAGTTATTGGTACTCAACTAGTCATAGCTTATTATCATTTTATACTTCAAATACCAAAACTGATACATCTATCTGTTAAGTTCTAAAACCTCTTACTTTGTATACACAAAGCGATCGTAAAATACTGCATATTTTCCTCGCAGTCGGGTACTAAGTACTAACTATGTACGTTTATTGTTGATGATGCTATTCACGAGTTTCTTGTCGAACGTCGGCGCCGCGGAATCTAGTGTAGTTTGCCGTTAGCATAACGGAGTACTAAGGAATTTTCCCATTTCATTTTTCCTATACCATTATTGTTAAAGCTACTTATGTATTCCGTGAATTTTTAATAGAGCGCCAACTCCAACGATGAGATGGTTGTACTTTGATAAGATAAAGTAATAATGAAAAACACTAATTAATTATCGGACAAGTGTGTATCGATCATAAATAAGTGCTTTGTGTTTAAAAACAAACAATCGATTCATTTTACCAATCACAATTCATTTTTAAAGTTGTTCTATAATAAACAGTTATTTTGAAATTAGCATGGATTAATGTGGTGTTATAGGTTACCAAAATCTTTAAATTTTTTTTTATATTCGTAAGACTAGCAATATAGGTATATTGCTTGCAATATTTCGTCCCACCAGGAATTACTTGTTTTGTTACAAAACCGAAACAATGTAAAGATAATATGACTTCAAGTTTTTAGG
Organism: Calpodes ethlius; assembly: GCA_018251375.1. Taxonomy (NCBI): domain Eukaryota; kingdom Metazoa; phylum Arthropoda; class Insecta; order Lepidoptera; family Hesperiidae; genus Calpodes; species Calpodes ethlius. The sequence goes on from DWPA01000069.1 coordinate 10,592, forward strand.
TTAGTATTACGGAAGCCATACCCAATTTTGGGCAAAATATTTTTCCTTATCATTTTTAAAAATATATTTTTAATATCTTCACTTCCGTCATTTGAGCCCTTCGGAATCCTTCGACATCAAAACACATCACATATTTCAGTTAGTGTACCGCTACGATTACGAAAAGACTTAATTATTGGAATATTTCAATCACTTATACATAAACCTACTTTCATAAATACTTATAAATTAAGCACTTAAAGCGCTATTTGTAGGTATTACTAAGGAACGCTGCTTTAAAACCGATGACAAGTCTTCAGTGCAGTCGTACCTGCATTGTTACACAATCAGTTTGCAGAGTGAGAGCGCTGCCAAAAATGTTAAACTAACGGAAATAGAGGGAGCATGAAAGATTAGGCCGTCCCCGCTAAACGAAGTTAGACTCCAATCATGTTCAATGCCACGTTGTCCAACCTTGTAACATCTGGCTAATAGAATTCTGATCCAATTTGTGAAACGATACCAACACTACTTTATACGTAATCTACTGAAGGACTACACGAAAGATTGACAATATTAAAGATAAGTTGTGACAGTGAATGATAGAATGAACGTTTGTAAATATACAAACAGGCATACTTTTGATTGAATAGTTTCAATTCTCAATAGGTTTACGAATATCTCTTACGTGAAGGAAATCCTCTGTATTCCTTTTTAGTCTTTATTTTTTTTCTTTGAAGGCAACGTATCGATGATGCTTATTATGTCTTTGTCTACGAGTAGGGTTGCCAACTTTATTTCTTGCGGTTAAAGTGCATTGGATATTAAAGGTAAGAATAAATGATCATACGGTGACAAATTAAATTACAAGTAAATTTTGTTTATTATACTGTTACGAAACATATTTTCATTGTGTTTCACAAGTTATTAAATTATGATCATTATTAAATAATTGTATAGCATTTTTATAGATATAAATTCAAGATTTAGATATAAATTCTTGATACATTCGTTACTAATCGTTTTATTAAAAAATAAAAAGAAATTGGGATGTAAAGTATTTTCCCCTACTTTATTGATCATATAAAGTATCGAATATAATAAACCAAAAAAAATAGTACAAAACTTTATTATAAAGTAGCGGTGGCAACCCTATATACAAGCCATGATGACCACTTACCATCAGGAAGCTCATTTGCTCGTTTGTCGGCTGCTTACATAAAACAGTCAGTAGGGTCACTGGTTTATAAGATTACTGGATAACAAATAAATAAAATAAATCTTGGACATTTTTTACATCAATGCATCCATAAGCCTTTAACAGTTCACAGCTGGAGGTACCCCTCCAATAATTTGTGCTAATTACACCAATCCTGAGTCTTTTGAATCCAGCGGATGTCCCCTGTCTTCTTCAGGTTGTCAGTCTACTTGGTTGCTTGGGTTGTTTTCCCCCCTAACAATTGGACTTAGTTACGCAAAATGGATCTAACCTACATCAACTTTGGTATATACAAAAAAATATTCTAGATGCGTTTTTCCTTATGAAATACTTAAATGAAATAAACAATTTTACTGAAAGTCATGTTTTCTCAAAAGCTAGTTCTTGTTGGATCTATTTTGCTTAACTACGTCCAATTATCAGTATTCGTAAGTACTAGTGTACAATGCACGGAATGTACCTACCATACAGATATCGCATTTACAATACTAGTTGTTTAACAATGAAACAACCAACAACAATGACTGTTATCACACCGGCAAACTAATTGCTCTACCGTTTATTTACATGGCTATTGTTGCTATCCGTCCCGATACATCGAGACTGTCACCTTTATTGAGCCATTTGTTCTGAAACATCGAATACTAATATTTCCCTATATCTGACGGGCAGTGACTACTAATGGAATGACTTCCACAGAATTATGTAACTACTAGACGTTAGCTGCGGCTTTGCCCGCGTAGAAAAAGTAATAAGCAATAAAAATGTTCTCGATTCTTTTCTATCATTAGTTGTCAGGTAACGCTTTGTGGTTAAACACTTTCTTTAATTTGGCAGTTATATACACACTAATTGATGTTACCGCAGAAATGAGATGGTTTTTCGCGGTAAGATAGTAATAAGTAAAGCACTCTCCATCCTCCTAACTATCTCCAAACAAAAAATCATACCACGACAAAAACACACTTTCCCGTTTTTAACATTAGTATAGAAGTATATAAGTGAAAGGGAACCTTATCGGAACTGTTAAAATTATCACAACGCTACTGAAGACTTCAAAGGCATAAAGGAATTTGTTTTTATAAAATTTACGACTTGCCGCGCCAGAACGTCCCGGTTTCATCCAACAAAATATGTCAACCCTATACAAACCCGACCTTAGCCATTATTAATGCTGCAGTTACACTCATTAACCAATAATTGGTCGTATGTATGAATTGTCTAATTAATTCAAAGGTAAATCGAAACTCGATACTGTGTTAAAATTATTAATCCGTCAATTTAATATGAGATAATACATTACTCTACTATTATCGATTAAGGAGGCGGGCCATAGCGGTGTTCTGTGAAACTGGGTGTGTGTCCAAGGTTGCGACGTGGGTATAGGGCTTGGTGTGCGTGGTATGCTGTTTCGGTCGATACTATATAGGACGAGCACTTTTCAATTACCCGAATATCACTATCCGCAGGAAAAACACTTAGCGTATAAAAACACGTCGAGTGAATTAAGTTTCGTGTCAAATCAAATTAAAATCTGCCATAATAAATATCATAAGTATAGTTTCACGTATTTGTAGTTATTGTATTGTTATCGCGCATACTGTAAAATAGGTAGGTACCTACTTAAAGTTAATTAATTGGACACGCCGCGCACAAACAGTAACATTAAACGTACACACAGGTACAATGCAATATTTTAATATGTTGGTAATTAAACTCTATAAAATATTTTTATGTTCATTAAGGGTCTATATTTTTGAGGGAATAGAGTTTGTCATTTATTTGGAAAATGTCGCCATAATTTTCTTTTTGGCTTCGCCCTAGTCGCTTAAATAAGAGCTAGCTTTAAGAACTAGAAGCTGCATGTAAAAACTATAAAAAGTGGTACACACAACACAAATTACACATCTATCACAACTATGACTCAAGATCTAGAACATTAAAGTCTGTTCCAAACGGGAATAGAACTCGGGACTAGGTGCCTACTAAGATACGGCATGTCCAATACTTGCCTTGAAAGGCATTAAATGTCGCATTACAATTAATAGTAGTACCTACACTAATTCAATATAAAATTCAATACTCTCCACGACATAGCACGACACGCCTTCACGCCTCAAGGTGAAACTTCCAAGTTTATTCCCCGAAATTCGTGTTGCAAACGACAAATCAGACATCGGAGAAGGTTGGCGCGGTACGTGCCGGCCTCCGTTCGATGCCGCATCTGACGAATAGGCCACTCACGACTAGGGTTGCCATATTTAATTCCCGGGACAATACTACCGGCTAGAGCAATGCAGTGCGAGCATAAGCATCTCGACTTTTATTCACTTGTAATATAAAAGGGAATACTATACTGCATATGTTAAAGCTGCATTTAATTAAAACACACTTTAAAAAGAACAAGCTATGGCTTGTTGATATGGTAAACTTTGATAGGAAGTCAATACGAAATTTTGTCAATCAAGTGTTTGGACAGGACAGGACACAGGACAAGCCGTGAAATTCGGGTGTAATGCTGAATTACCCGGACACCTGGCAACCCTACACACAGTCGATAGTTCTAGTCACGTTATAAAATACAATTCGATACATAATTGAGCGCTCTAGCAACATTAGTACGGGTATTATGTCTTAGACTTAACGCTTCATTATAAAATCAACATGAAATACCTCTTCATCACTACCTAGATTTGTTGTCTTCGTACAAATCGAAATTGAGAGAAATGGTGAACATTTTGGTATTACACCTGTATCTATGAATATATTGTATAGTTTTTACAATTTTCTATTTCTAGTCTATCAAATTTTATCAAATTGTAAAACGAACGATTCAGACTTAGTATAATTTGAGTGTCAGCCAGAGTGTCGCTTAATTACGCCAGTGCAATTTGAGTTTAAGTTATTTTTTATATAAATAGATTTCAAAGGTAAAAGAGACGATGTTGTAGAGCGACCATTAACGTGATAATTCGTATCACTTTAACAACGTGATATTAAAAAAAATATTGATTATTTTAATAATGTATCATTATTTTATTGCTATTTACTTATTCGATTCAGTTAACATAACAATTTGATTAAACAAATTTTACAATTTTAGGTTTTCTTTATAATTCTTCTTATTACATAGAACATTCACGGTATAATCTATTTTGTTTGATAACCCATTAAAATCTGTTCAGCAGTTTAACATGAAGTAACACACATTTTTACTTTCATATTTACACTATTAGTAGAACTGAGTAACTACATACTTACGGTTCATTTATTCTTTATACTTACTTCCTACTATTTATTGCTTATTTTTATTACAAGCCATATTAGTTCTACAATAAATGATACATTAAACTTTTATCAAGCATAGTTACGTACTCAAACGAATGTGTTGCGTGCGTCATCAAACAAGAAACGAAAGTTCCGACACTATGCAAATCGGTTCGGCTACAGCATTTTGCGGATTTGTACCAAGGTCTTTACTCTGCACTGTCTATCACGCGTGTGCACATTCTCTTTAATTACTTTAAAACTTTATCTAACAGTTAGCCTTCAGTAGGTGAATGTCAACAATATTAATTTGTATATAAGTTACCAACCTCATTAGTTTGAAAGTCGGTTTTCGCCCGTGTCTCTTGGGACCTAGTTTCTAATCTTGCACGCACTTCTAATCACTATTTATTATATTTCGAACAATACTTGCTTCGGTAAAGATAAACATCGATAAAGATATAACATAAAGTAATAACTAAGAGTTTACCACCGTACTTTTAATGGGTGAAAAGTTTGCCAATTTCAACACACGGCTAGAACCCTGAATGGGAATTTATAGGTTGTGTTCATAAAAAATATTAAACGTAAATTCATTGATTTTTTTCTATCACGAGTATATCTGAATTTATACTACACCTAGCTGAACCCGGCGCGCGTTGCTACGCCAACACGAATTGGAATGAAAGTGGCGCCACCTGTCGAAAATTGGTTTTACCAACTTAGAAACCTTCGTGGGCTCATACACAACAATTTTGCTAAATATCATCACACGATTAAATGTATAGTTTACGATTCTATAAAGGACATATAGGCAAACATTCATTTTTATATAGTAGAAATGAAATAATTTTACTTACGACAATTTCACCCACGAAAGAACAGAATTTCATTAATTTAATTAATAACCAAAGTGGTTAGTTCGTAAAACTATAATGTCATCGAGGTAATTTAACACATACGAAGTTTTTACCTTGACATGGTTTACTGTAAAGCTATATCAATTATAGAAGGTACTCGATTTGAAATTATAGCCGGAAGTTATTCGGGAACCGCATTAACTCGTGTGCACAACACTAAAGCATTGAATTGGATTAGTCACGAATAGGGTTGCCATATGCCATATGACGAAATCGAGACGTTCCGGTATGGAAAGTACAAAAACTTCAGAAATTTCATAAAAACTCTCCCCCCCCTCCTCTTCCCTATTGTATTCCTTCGCTGTGAGCACCTACTTGTATTCATAAGTTCTCATTTATTTAACTTTTGATAGGCGAAACGAAAACTCGAATAAAGATAAATTCTTTAGTAAAACTGTGTTATTTTAACAAAACAGATTATAATATTCCCTTTCACATACGTACATAATTCTGTGGAATTCATTATCAAGAATCACTCGCCATTTTAAGGGGTTCAATATAATAAAATGATTCATATTGACTCGGTCAGATATCAGAGCATTTAATTTTCGTGACCTCGGGACAAAGGGCTTAATAACGGTGACAGTCTCGATATGACGTCCCGACGGATGGTAACCGTAGTCATGAAGAAGATGAACTTTACGGTGGTAGTGAACGTTGATCCGGCGAGCACCGAGACCGACTCCGGGACCGGTTTAACCGAGACGTGACTCATCAAGCCAGCGCGCTACATAAACTGTAGTTTATTTTGTAATGCCTTCAAAATTTCAATCCCGAGAGACGGCACCATGATAAGCCAACACGCTCTGATGGTAATAACATCGTCGTAAAATTAAGTTATTTTTATAAGGGAAATTGTATATTATAATGGATTTAAATAACAAAGTAGTATAGTCATACCAATTGTTCTATTTGGAAGTTATTATTGTAGTTATTTAATATCTAAAACGTATTAATGATTATAAATAATATAAAAGATAAGAAGAACAATGTAAGTGTAAACAATATTGACGCATTTGACTTTTTGACCTACTTTTATCTGGGTACTCTATCTTTGGTAGAGAACTTCCTCGATTGGTTCGCGACCATTCATATTAAAAATGTTTAAAGACCAAAACAGGAAAAATAAAATAAACAGTTTATAAAAAAACAGCAGACGGGCTAGGTGAGGGTGAGTGGTTACCACTGCTCATGTACCAACATCTATAACATCAGGGGCATCAGTCTCTGACCTGATTCTCCAAAACTACGACTGAAACACATTTTATAAATCTCACGTTTGATATAAAAAATCAATACGTAGCAAATTTTACTACACCTCAGAATTACGTTAGGATTCAACGAGATACAAATAATGGTATAAATCTATAAATACTAGCGACCTCCAAAAGGGGACAACGTTAAGAATTCCCGTAGTTGGCAAGCGACTTCATTTCATTATTGATATTTACATCCAAACTTTAAGGAACCATTAGCGGGGTGAAATCGGTAATAAATCACCCGATCCCTAAACGAAAAGGTAAGTTATTTTTAAAACCAGCAAAGACAGGAACGTCGCAATGCGTCAAACGCGTGGGTTTTATGACGACTATAATAATATAGGAATACTCTTCTAAGTACATATTTTTATGTAACGTCTAATGTAGGATTTATTGTTTTCAATATCCTATTTGAACAAAAGGACACATTAACTTATTCGAATCAGACATGTAAGCTCTTCATGCAAATTACAATAATATTAAGAGGATGATATATCGATATTAGTATATGGGAGGTATTTGATAAAAATTGTTTTACCGCAATAAATCCTATACATACATACGGCAATGATTTATAGAATATTTGTCCATGCGTTTTTTCCCGCTAATTCTATAAACGGTCCAACTGAGTGGATTGCGGTTTTTTTATTGATAAATTGTAATAAGCTAGGGCTAGTCGTGCAATTAAATAACCAGCCGGCTGCGATGTATACATTTGTGATTTTAATAACGTTCTTGATGCATGAGTTACAGTAAACAAACGCCAAGTGTCTCAGATTCCCTGGTGCGTTCTAAGAAGATAATCCCCACAGGTGCCGAATGACTGCCCTCGTCAACCATTCCTTGTTAATATAGTCTTTATGGTTTTACATTGTGGTTTGATACATACAACAATAACCCGCTATTACCAGGATATTATAATAAGTCTCCTCGCCCCAAACAATAAAGGAACGCAACGCAACGTATCGTGTACATAAAGCCATAGCGACAAACGTGAACTGTGTACTCAGCGCTATCTCAATGTTCCGTAACATAGTTTCGTGCACGACGACGTTATAATTCTAGTTGCATAATTAGGCCACTGGATGCGAACAACAAATAGCGCGCACGTGGAGTTCGTAGACCGATCGTTCGTCTTCGCGCATCAGAGACTTCGCCTCTAGCCAATTGTGCCACAATTATGATTTCGTTTATAATATGCATATGCAATTTTGAAACAAATTGAAGTTTCAAATAGGTAAGTGTCATGTAAGACCAAAAAACTTCTCAAGACAAATGAATCTCGATAGGGTTGCGTCCTTAGTGCAATGAATATTTCACTTATTCCTATAATCAATATGGGTGTCTATCTTCAGACCAACTTTATAACACTGCACTCCAAACTTTAGCTCAATGGGATACTGGCAAATTTATTAATGTGAAAATTAAATGTGAAAAAAAATCCTTTATAATGTGCCTTTTTACGGTTCTTCTATGACTAGCTTATATATGTTTTCTATAAAGCTAGCTGCCATTAGTTGGACTATAGTAAGAACATCAATGCTCACAAATGAGCCGTTCCTGCTATCTTGAAGTAGCAACTTATACTTGATGATAATAGTTATCTTTGTCATATTTGACGTTGGACAGCGAACACTTACAATCAAGTTTTCATGAGCATTTAAATAAAAAAGAATGACAGTTAAAAAAATGCACTAGCAGATGGTAAGCGGCAAAGTCAGGCTATTGACTTCGAATGCTCGGGTTCCCCATTCGACCGCAGCGCAGGTGTCATAACCCTTGTGAAGAAACATACCTTCCCTCCTTCGGGTAATTACAGTTTTTAATAGTCATTGTTTGCCATAACAGACTGGATAAAGAAGCTAAGTATTTTCACAGTAGTAATATTTTATTTCATGGTATCAGTTGTGGTTAAAACACTCAAATTAACTAATCCATCCAGTTTATCTGTTTTTGTTACAGTCTTTATGTCGCACTAAATTTTATATGAAGCCTGGGAGAAGACAAAACACTAATTATCTATTTTAAGTGTATTATGTTAGGTTTAAAATTAAAGTCCTTAATATGTAATTACGTATTATTATTTTTCGGACCATAATTTTGACGTAGTTTGGTTTCAGTTTATCTTGTGCAGCAATCAATGTGCGCGAAATCGTTGTCCAAATTCAGTAAATTATAGCAATTCATGTAATTATGAGATATCCTGAAATTATGTATGAGTAATGATTGAATCAGTTCTATAACGCATCGATTTCACATACATATCAGAAAACAATACAGGAGTTTTGTATTTTTTCATCAAAGTGTATTGAAAATAGTTCCTTTTTTAAATTAATTGTTGCACTAAACGGTTCGACAGATTAAATACCTCGATCATTCTTTCCCACACAGACACATCTGGAGAGGTACAGCAATGTAATACATTATAATACGAATTATTTGTGTACTTTTGCTTGTAGTGTCGTGGTAAGTACCTGGCATCGTACTCGACAAGGAAAGGATTTGATGTCTTTGGCGCTACTGATGTCAATGGGCAGCGGTGACAATTATCCATCACGTATAAAAACAGCTGACATAGTTTGTCATTTATTCGTGTTCAGAATGATTACCAGGCTACTGTGTCACCTATAAGATCTTTAGCAAAGGATGATCTTTGTCTGATTTATTTGATATTAACCGTCAAAGTATTTGCTTACATTTGGAGCTTACTTGAAATTACATATAAGGACTCAATAACTTAAGGTTTTATGTTCATAAACATACATGATGTTTTGGAAAATATAGGCGGTGACATCTGTCGTTTTTAAAGTATAAGACAAATAAATTAGGCTGTTGATATACATATAGCTCACTTTACCACACCAGTATGCGAACTCATATGCTAGCATTCCAGAAAAATTCGATATCGTGAGCTACGTTTTAATATACCCCGACGTGCCCTCAATATGTAATGTACAATTGAGTTTCGCCACAGATCTCATTGTTGTAAATCTTTGTACAATCGTCTCAATAAAACCAATAATATAGTGAGTCATGTAACTAACAATCGCACCAAATATAGACACCTAGACACAGTCAAACATTTATTTCCTTTTCGCTCCACCCAGTATCAGATACAGTACAATGCACTTGCCACGTAACATTGTTTTAGTATAATTAACAAAGCGATGGATCACGTGCTGCGGTAACCACGTTACTTATGATATATTGCTATAACGGTTAAATACGAGCGAGCTACTATTTGTGTAATGAATAAAGAGGTCGACAAACCGCTCTCGAACAATGTCATGGGATTTACATGCGATTTCATTGAAGCACGTAAAAAAGCAATTGTTCGGATGGACAAAGTTATTCTATTAGATTAAAATATTTATATTATTTTTACAGGTATGTGACGAAAATTAATATTTTTAGTAGCATGTTTTATTATGTTGCTAAATTACACAAGGTCTTTTTATAAACTTATTATATTTTCTTTCTTAACGATTTATTGGAAACACCGTAATAGTTTTTGCGATTAATGACTAGAATTTTCTCCAACTCAAATCACCTCCAAATACGGAACAAAGAGACAACCAGGGCCGGTGTAGATAAAATAACGTTTGAGATAAAACAGAACAAACTACAATTAAAATTGATAACAGAATTATGTAATTAAGCAAACATCATTTATAACATTATAACGATGTGAAGCATTTTAGTAATTATTAATCTGTGGTACAACTAAAGTGTATTTCTTACCTTTACGTCACTAAGATGTCGGTAGAGTTGTTATCATTTTGAAACCTGTAAAGACATACAGTTCTCAATAAATTATTAAGATAAATAAAAAAAAATGTATTGCATTTAAAAAATCATACAAACTTATTGATTGACCTTTAAACGAGTCTGATAACCTCACGATGTTTTCGGATCGATATGAAGCAGCCAAATGGTTCAAGCAGCCAGTTAATTGTACGGCTAACCTTTTTAAAAGACTATCACTCACGGTATTCGAGGTATTTCAAAAGAAAACAGTGCACATGGTACATATTACATTTTCCGTGACAACATTAGTGTTAGAAAAAAGTAATGCCTGAAGTTTCTTTTATTTAACGAGGCCGATTGAGTTTATATTTTTTATTATATACATTGAAGTGTTGAATGTCGCAAATCATTCGGAAAATTATTTCAAAAGTGCACACACATAAGGTTCAGTTCACATGTGTTCATTTTCAAATAAAAACAATAAAATTGAAGCAATATCCAAACAAATAAATGTATGTCTTTGTTGAAAGTCAAATCCTTAGTGCTGCTTCGTTAACCAGGTTGTATGGTAGCGTGAGTCATAATCACAAAAGTTCAGACTTTCACATTTTAAAAACTGCTACAACAGTACTTATTTAAAACTTTATCCAAACTATAGGTTTAGTGAATAAAAGTTTAATTACATTATTCGATTTGGTCATATTCGACCGTAGCTCCACTAAGTCTAATGTTTCTATTTGATCACGAAACGTATAGATCTCCAAATAATGTATTATCATAGCTTGACCGTATTTTGGTTCCAAAATGAGAGAAATGTTGTCGACACTTTCGTCAATCGATTATGGGAACGGGCTATTATTCGCTTTCACCTTAATCGTTTTTAGCGATCGCATCTAGACCAGCCATACATACTAAATGTTACTCGGCGTAACCCTAACGCTTACGTAAGCATAGTATCAAGATGTTTAAAACCGCATTCCTAATAAATAATTCAAGAAGATCAAAAATCAACTGACTGCATGCAACCATAACTCACATAAAATGTGTGAGGATGAGTCAATCATTGCTTAAAAATAAAACAATTTCATGCCTCTCATTACACAGAAACAACTTTGTTGCATGAAACATTTTCATTAGGTAAACAAAAATGTGAACTCAGTTTGAATTCGTAAAATATTTAATACTTTTAAAGGGTTATATCTATACAGACTTCGAGAAGGTTCTAGAACAGACTGACGTATGTTCCGACTTCACCAGTTCACCTTTAAGCGCCTCCGGTTATCACCGTGAACAAATATTCCTGTTTAACCGTAGCCACGTAGTAAACATTTACCGTGACGCGGACGCCGAAAGAGTTTTCAAGCATTCAAAGCCATTGTTTGCTATAGGAATTTTGTTACGTCGTTTAACCTACTGACTCTGTTGAACACTGGTGCGTAACCGAAATATTTAACTTTTAGTAGGTAGAATATATTTGATATAAACTGTGGCGAGAGACAGTTCCAACGGAGTTAAAAACTTGAGTTCGATGTTTGACATTTTGTATGAAACTATACAGTTTTATTTGTTGCAATGAAGGAAGACATTTCAAGAACTTTTTATGATTCTTGGTGAGTTTCGAAGACGCGGAGAGTGTGATTTTTAGGTCTTAAGATCCCTCTAGAGTAAGGGTCTGTAGGAGTAAGATAGTTATGGTAAAATACAAAATCATTATAATTATGTATTGGACTGTCTGTATTTTTTTTATCATAACAATCTTGAATGCTTGAATAAAGTGGTCAAGATGGAAATTTATCACTGTTTCTGATTGACTGTTTGACTAACTTATTGAGAAAATACAACACTATTCTACTAGCATAAAATTCTCTTTAATGCACTTAAGAGTACTAGAATATACAACATTAATTTAAAAATATCGACGATAAGATAAGTTTTTATAAAATATGAAATGATTTTTTATTAAGTTATGAAGTTAGTGGCGACAGGTCTTGGATGGTAAAAACGCATAAATTATAGTAAATTTTAACTTATAAGATTTGATCACAGGCACACTGGACGGGTGAAACTATATAAAATAGTTATAACTATAAATGCTCAAACACTTGCAGTAGAATCGCGTTGAATATGGCAAAGGCACACACCAAAAACAATTTTATATGGAAATCTAAAATATCAATAATTTTAGTTGCACAACGGTAGTGAAATATTTGCATAAAAACCCTGTAAAAACCCGTCGTTACAGTTTTATACAGTCCATACCGAACATCTGTGATTCACCGTCGCAGGGGATAGACCAAAAAAATGAGTAATGGCAATGACCTGCATTGGAAGTGACAAAATACAATTGGGCTAAGATCAAAAGTTATTTGATTACTATTAAGACTAATGATATTACGACTAATTGATAGATTATACAAATTATATGTCGAAGCTTTATCTATTCTGTGCCTAGGAGTGTCGTTTTAACAGATTGCAAAAGAGCTAAGTGAGAGCTAAACCACAGATCAAATAATATTCATTGCTAAACTTAGAAATTGGGCAATAGAATAAGCGAAAAATATAATCAATTTTTACAATTAAGCGGCTATTGTGAAAAATTTAAATTTCATAGTAGCCACATTATTTTCGTAACCTAGGTATGCTAATGTACCCGTATAAAAAGTAATATTATTTTTATAAACAGTTGTCTAATAATTTCTGCTATTCCTAGCATGTTAGTCATGAATTAGTCATAGAATAGTAGTACCGACCAAAATTAATGTTTATAATAAAAATATAAAAGCTTCAATGTCAGTCGTATCATAAGTTTAATAAAAATAAAAAGGGTTGCGTTCCAACATAAGATATTTCGTGAAATTTCTCCAAGGTGTCCTATGAAGTCAGTGAATATCGTGGCAAAGTGGAGAAGCGCAGACTCGTTGTCGCGGAGGTGAGCGACCGTCTCTCGGGTCATCGCCGCCAGTGCGCTCCACGCTACTGATTCATCTCCTATTGCATAATTATTGTATACTATTGCGTCTACTTTGATATCATCTCGATTATAATTGCAATAAAACGCATTCTATATCAACTTTATAAAATTCTATATATTGATTGACAGATTTTATCTGTTGTCCCTACAACATACAACCAAGATCAATGGACTTAGAAGCATGAAACCTTGAAAAAGAATTTTCTACATAGTGCGAGGGAATACTGCAAAAGGATTTTTGAAAGTTCATTCCCCAGAGAAGTAAAATAGGAGTTGAAAATCGTTTCAGAATTTGCTGATTTTTTTATTAGTGACTCTTAGACTTCTCGGCTTTGTAGAATTTTTAATTGTTATCAATAACTTCATTTGTTTTACGTTTACATAATAGGTTTACAATTAGAAAATTTAAGCGCTCGGGGTTCATAATGACGATGTATATCTGAAATGATAAAAGTAACGTGTTTCATTGTATTACTAGCAGAGGGCAATGGAGCCAAACGGTTGTTAATTAAGCTCTCACAATTGTGAAACAGCCTATGGAATTGGAACTTGTGACTGGCAATTATACCAAGACCAGCACAATGGAGACATAAAAAGATTACGAAATAAAATATATTCACTATAATTCCAAAGATTTTAAGTTTCTTTTGGTCACGGCGAAATTAGAAAAATCATGAGATAACATCTTTAAGGAGACAAGAGACGTAAAATAAAGTAGTTACTTAGTTCACCGAACTCAAGTTCTGGAACAAAATGATTTTTCGTTGTGACATTCTAAATCCTGATCTATGTAACGATCTTATTACACGCCTTATATTGGGATATTCGCGCGAGAAGGTTGAGACAGAATTATGTAGGTACGTCTTGCAAACTGTCATTAGTTTTTGCGGCGTCGTTTGCGCAATCTGGTGTCACAGGACTGACATAGGACGGAGAAAGTCGTGAAACGCAAATTCGAAACTGGAAAACCAGTAACACTTGTATTGCTTTTTAAGACAAATATGGAATTAAACATCTAAACCTGTAAATATATTTTTTGTAGCTATATCCACAAATATACCCATTCTAGAAATAAGTACTTATACAAGGTACACATTCTTAGCTATTTACGGAGTGGATACGGATAATATTGTATCCAAACAATATGTCGTTACATTGTTTGTGTTATTGTACTTTATCCTGATGCGAAGGTATATAGGTACTTTTTTTTGTTATATTATGCAAGGATGTTACGTATAGCTTTTTAGAGATTATATCGTATTTTATTGCGAGTTATTTTTGTTGGAGAATTTAATATATTATGTATCTATATCAGCGGTTTTCTTAATAATTGACTTCAAGTGATTATAACGGAACATACACACAAAAGCAGCCGTTTCGCCGACACAGGCCCCATTACTGCATTGGTACTCTAAAGTTCAATAATATTTGATTTATTTTAAAGAAGCCGTCAAGTTGTTTGTTTACCGAAGACTCCGTTAAAGTGTGCTACCAATCAAAGGCCTCATTTCCGTAAGATGACTCACTGACACAAGTGCACTGTTAGTAATAAACAATGTATTTATTGCGGTCACACACAAGTGGGTCACAGACCTTATTGCGTCTGTAACAGTTTGAACTCTGCATTTGATTCCTTTTCGTGAGTTATTGTGTTTGTCGACATGATGTCTGTACTTCGAGAGAATACCAAGAAAGACATTTTATTTCTAACAATTAAAGTTTTTCAGTAAGAACATTATGTAATGTTATTGTTTACGACAATACAACAAGATACAAAAAATATATCAAAGTACTCAAAAATGGGTATACCGAAATTAAAGCAATTTTTATAAGCATGTATACAATATATATAAGTGTATAGTATGAGTATTTACGTATATTATTTAAGGATATAACTAGAATTACATATTTATTTAAAAGTATTTTAAACTTTATGCACCACACAAGATAGTTGTATAAACAAAGGCGTGCTTACTGCCAAAAGTATTTTTTATTTGTATAAACATAGAGTATAAAACATTACTATAATGTTATTGTTGTGTTTGAAACAAAGAGTACCTCCTTCAGCAGTAGGTATTGCTTATCCGCCCAACAAAGGGATCTGGGTTCGGTTTCCGGCTGCTCTACATATTGGATATAATATGTGGTTCCTTGCGATTTTATATATTATTTATTCTTGAATAAATGTTTTTAAAGAGTTAAAATCCACAATAATAATCCATTAGCTGATCCGAAGCACCTATTTCGTGTTTAATTCAGTTCGCTTTTAGGCAAATGCCATTGGATGATATTTGTACAATTATAGAAAGGTCGACTGTATTGATATCAGAAATTCACATCATGGAAAAGCCTTTTTCAAATATCCTCATTGCATAATCATTTCAATTAAAATAATCGATTCTATCTTTAATAGATATAATAAAAATAGTAGTCATAAAATAATACAAAAAAAATCCAATTTTATAAGAACATAAAGATAAGAAAAGATAATAGTTAGCAATATGTATAATTTTAATATATGAACGAAAGCAGATAAAACGGATATGTAGTAATAAAGAATGATTTAAATGCATCGTTTAAGAAAAGTAATTGCCGCATGCGTTACCACTTAATACCACCGGTTTAAATTAGGCTATCCATCTGCTGCGCATTGGCGATATGAGGTCATCGACGTGGCTGTTTCTACTCTGCACTGATATAGACTTTCCAATTGATTCCTAAACAAATACATTTCAATTCGTACACGATATAAATAAATCTGCCTGGGTGTTGGCACTGATTGTCTTCCTTATGTCACAGTCTGTTTTGAACTTATGACCCAATTTCGACCTTAAAATAACGCAGTTTAAAAGCTATAATTAATTCATCCATTTGTAATATTTAGACCGATGATTTTTTTAAGGAACGTCAATAGAGATTTTTTTAACTCAAGGAATTTTAAATAAGCGTCTGCCTTGGCGCTTCGCGAGACGTGGCACTGAATTCTATTTAGAAATCGATTTCTTCTGTCTTTATTATAATCGTTCGTAAATATTTTTCTGGTATTGAAACTTATGGAGAACTTGACTTATTGAGCTCAGCATTACAACCCATAGCTTACAGACTTCACACACCTTCGAGAACTCTCGCATGTTTCCTTACGATGGTAGCGTTCTTCGCACTGCGTTGCTGCATTACTTAGGCAAGTATTGTTTTAATACGGGTGTATGTTTGGATGTTTTATTATATACAGTGGTATATTTCTTGATTTTCGATTTAAGTATATTTCTTGATATGCATTTCTGTGAGTATACTAATTTGATTATTTAAAAATATTTAGATTATTTTTCAAGTGAAAAATTGTTTTTGAAGGTAAGGTATATAAAAAATCACATCTAAGAGTTGTATATGTTCCTAGTGAGTTGTGATGTATCCGAATTTGCAGTTAGTCAACTACGTGGACTAATAAGTACTTTAGTCTTTAATTCCCCTCACTCATAAATCACATCCCTTTGACGACGTTTTGCGATAGGATAGTGATCACAATCCATATCCATCTAGTTCCAAAACATCCTTGTTTAAAAACAGGTAACCTTCTAACAAGCCAACATCACAGCTTGTCGTGTGGTTTTATGCCTCATACAATAAACCCATTTTATATATTGTCACTTTCGAAGCATTGTCTGCGTCGCTTCAGTCATGACAAACGACCTAACGTCAAAGCAATATGCACTTTGCGCCCTTAACTTAAGTTTCAATGTCGTAAAATGGCGGGAGTTCATTGTTCAACATAGAAAGTGCAGCGCAGTCTGATCATGGCAAGCATTTTAATTGCGCTCCTTCTACAAAAGGACCTCTGGCTGTTATAATTTTAATGGCATACGAAACACGGTATAGGGATTGAGAAAAATGTTTTATAAATGGTAAAAGATGTCTTGTTTGGAATAACAACAATATGAGCAATAAATTTTATATAGCATCAATGCGTCATTTGAACATTTTCATATATAAATATTTATGTACCTACGATTCATAAAGCGTGTTATTAACGGTTCATAAATAACAAAGAAACACTTTTATATTGTTATTGTAGGTGTACATATAAAAGAAAACACGTTATTTTTATTGTTATTGTTGAATATAAAAAAGGACATAAATCAATACCTCATTATTATAACATTTTTTAGAGGTATTGTTTAATGACTGTCCATTGAAAATATTTTTGTCATATAAAGAAATATCTGAGATAGATTAGCAAGTGGTCAATGCGGCCTGAACTGCTAACTGAAGCTGCTGCTGGCTATCCAAGAAGAGAGCATATTACCTGATTTCACGACACTACATCTCAAAGTTCGAAAATTTTGCACAGTTAAAAAAAAATAAAAATATACTGAAGAACCTGTTTGATAAACATCAAGTACCGTTGAGATTACATTGGGTTGTACAAAGCTCAGCAACCTTCAATAGGAGTCCAATAGGCTTATCGTTACCAGATCCGATCGTGAATTATCCTGATAAAATCCCTAATTTAGCAAAGAATTCTTCAGATTATATGGCCGTATCGTACCTTTACTTTGTCATCTGCCTGAAGCCAGAAAAATGTGGTTTTACTGGGATTCGATTACTTCATGTTTCTTTTGTGATGCTTTTTTTTATATTAATCTCTTTCTATTTAAAAACGGAAAAGTTAAAGTTATCCCCATTTTCTTCAAAATAGCTAAAATTACGAACATGTCAGATAAAATTATTGCCATCTAGAATCTAAGTAAGAATGGATCTTAGCTTTAACTTTGTCTGTTATTTAGTAGGCCAGTCAACAAGCAGAGGAAGTTGTGAAAACTGAAGGAGGAATGTACCTTTATGTCGTCGCTATGAATAACTTTTTGTGGTATTATAATAATAATCAACTCTGATTATTGGTCAAATCAAACTATATATAAATATAAATCGAATATAATATATTCACAGTTTAGACAAAGCCAGAAATATTTCTGCTGTCCCATTCATCATGTCAAAGTAATAAACGACCTTCCCTATTTGAATAAGTTTTTACGAAGCCGTTTTTGTCGTGGAAACTAATAATACAAGTGGCCTATCGGAGCGGATCAGCAAGGTCGAAAATGAAGTATTGGAGCTTACGATATTAATATTTAAACTGATGAATATTTTATTATATATCAACATCACTGTATAGCATAAAAGAAAGTTCTAGTGTGTCGAAACGTATTAATATCAAATAGTATACAGGGTTTTTCCATGAGGTTTTTTGCAAACAAAAGTAATTGAGGTACAAAATTCAGGCGTACGGGGTAAATATTAATGATCTATAACAGTTGATAAAAGTTATTATCAATTACATACTTGGACTTCGATTGGTATAATATTTGTGATCCCGAAGATTAACAAATGCCATGTCTAGATGTGTTCTGTCTACACGAAGGTAGGTTCACTTTAAACAGTCTTAATTATATATAAAAATACCGTTCAAATTCGTGTCAATCCAAGCAGTGTAGGGTTCAGTGGTTGTAAGGCTATTGCTCGTTAAATTTTAAAACCTACCTACATGTGCTAGTTTTTTTGTAACGTGTGGTAAGGTTGGTGAAGGTTTGAAATACCTATGTAACGTGTAAAACTAACAGTCAGACAAACTATTAGAGATATTAAAATGCTGCAAAACAACACGGGCTAGGTTAGCCTACCAATAGAAAAATTCTATGTCACTGTGTTGTGTAATCTTTTTGCCAATTATAATGCTGTTTTGGGAGTATCTGTGGCATTGTAATACTAATTCTTAAAAAGTAACAGGACTAACCTATGCTAACTTATTCTATAGTAATACAATGAGTTGAGCATTTAAATTGCCGCAAAACAGAGTTTGCCAGCGTAGCTAATACATAATATAACGTATCAATTTATTTACCAAGTAGTTTAATTTACAGGACCATTTGTTATCGCCGTATGTTACAAGCATTAAATTTTCAACGCTTGTGAAGTTATGCAACTACGGCGAGTCACCTCGGTAATTTTAAATATTATGAATAAATCTAAATCAATAGGTTAATATTTAAATAACCTTCGTTGAACCTTTTCAAGGCGGCTTGTTACCGAAATCAAATGTCAGATGTGACTCGAACACTTGTTGAAATGTCAATCCTCGCTCACATTCGAACATGTTTTTCGTCGACATAATTATTACTGGGTATTCATCAACCTGACGTTAATAGTCTGCTAGCATCAGTGTAGAATGAATCAGGTATTAAACTTTGAATATCTTAAACTTAATAAATACAAATGCTACGTGTTCTATTTCATACTCTATTATAAACTGTATATATTAGATTCTGATCAGAAAATAAATTTAATGTATTATTACTCCATTCTTCATATTAATGGCCGTCAAATAAGAACATGGTTCATATAAGCCATATAATGCAAAATCCGGGTTGGAATCCTACTCAGACCTTTAATTTGGAAAAAAATAATCACATTATCATTTGAGTTGGTAAGTGAAAACATTTTTATCTAAGCTTTCTGCAATCATCGTGTTATATCGAATACTCGTGAATGATATGATATGAAAATGATAAATGATGATAGACATGTAAGCCTACTAAAAATAAAATAAAACGTTTGTATACCGCAACAAACATTTTATGAGCACTTAAATTTACCAGATTATAATCAACTATCGTTACCATGACAACATTCAAATGGAGGATATGAGAATCGGATAATTATGAAATTTTATTAGCAGGTGAATACTATTTCAAGTTTGGTCGAATCCGCTAATATAATCGAATACAGAAACGCAGTCCATGATATTATATTGGTCGTCAAAATTAACATCTTATAAAACGTGTTTTATATCGCCGAACAAGTCATGGCTGTGACATTATGTTATTTATTATTTATAAATCAGGTAGAAGTCATTATGGGACGGAGGCGTGGTATAGCGTGACCAATTATTTATTCCCAAGTTTGGAATGGTTTATTGTTTGTCACATTTAAAATAAAACAAATATTGTTATTAAAATAATATTATGCAATCAGTGGGAATGTAATCACATATGGAAATATGCGAGCGCGGTCCGGACATACAAGTGTCACAACAGTTGCACAGTTTTCAAGACTTGGCTGATTGTAAGGTTCATTTTGGTCACATTTTATCTTTTGGTGACATCACATAATAATGGGACTATTCCGCCTAAAAGTAAGATGTATGACCACCCTAAACATACACCATCGGCACCCTCGCATCAAGCGCCAACGACCTTGCAAGGTCGGGAGCTACCCCAACGGTAATTATGCTGATACAATATACTTTCGTAGCTAAGGTTTTTTACGCAACGGAACATTAGGTAACAGTCAATATAGGTAGGCAAGTCCGTTTTTCAGTAACGACCGTGTAATAGGCCGCTAAAATGAGGTTTAATCGAGGCCGTTAGGTTAGATGTACGCCTTAAAAATTAAATATCTCAACGTATTGGTGTCCAGCGTGCACGAAACGTACATAGCGATATACAGATTTTTTTTAAGTTGAAGTGACTGAAGGCCACTTTCGTTATTTTTCATTAACCCTTGATAAAATCCTTATAGATTTCATATCATCTGGATTTCCCGTAAAATAATTAAATTATAATGATTAAAGCTTACATAGGTCAATGCTTAACTATTATCACTATTCACTCTCCTCTTGAAAACCTTCGCATTATACACAGGAATCAACGACGCAGGCAATTTATTCCATTCCTTCGCAGTACGCATAAGGAACGACGACGCAAACCTTCTTGTTGTTAAAATATAGAAACATTTCAATAGATGTCTGTGTATATCAACGGCTAGTTTTCGAAAAGTTTAACGGCGTATACTTAATTATTTACTATTCAGATAATATTACGAAGTGGTTCAGTAATGTGATGCCTTTCGTGTTACTCAATAGTGGTTTCAATGAATGAACGTTAGGTGGATAATTGGATATGTACGACATATACGATCATAGAACTGACAATGTTATTATGAAATTATTATCTTCTACATTACTTAGTATACAATAATCTTTAGCATACCTAAATGATTATATACTCACATTTTAATTTTTTGATTCAGACTCACAAGTTTTACATGTACTATGAAATTAATGTGAAAAGATATAAAACGTCTGATGATATCGAGTAAGAAGTACTAGGGAATTTCGTTTTATCGCAGTATCTGTTTGTGAAGGTTAACACCATGTTGAACGAAGCCAAATAATAACGGCTTGCTAATTTTAATGTAACAAGTCGTATAACATTTTTAATTTAATGGTTTTGAATGGCGGCTTTTCCATCATTGATAAAATGATTGCCAACACAATTTTACAATACAAGTGGTGCTGTCACTCTGCAGTCATAAACTGTTATAAAAGTATTTACTAACACTATAAGATTTACTGGTGTGGCATAACCTTTAAGCTCTACGCAACTCGCATGCACACATGAAGCTTCCGCGTGTCACATGAACAGTTCATGAAACGTTCCGACGGTTTAATGATTTTGTCAATTCTACAATCGGACCACGACGGATATTATGTATCACATTGAGGCACACGCGAACTGACACACGAACCAACTCATCTGTGAAAGCCAACAAGGAAAACATATATAGAAGCGTCACGTAAGGTTTCGTGGTCTCATTCTTACGAAAACATTTATCTTGTTAACAAATTGACCCTTCTCTAGGAAAACCTAACATAAGAAGGCCAATTCCAACCCCTACTTTAGATGTCGTTTCTTAAAAAGTGTACATTTTACACTGCAAAACTCGATGTTGGTGAAGTATACTTTGTGCAACCACTTTAAAGCTGTAATAGTATTGAACGGTACAAATAATTATGCATAAAAAACGCATGCGTTAAACGCGTGAATGTGTGCGCGCACGTGTGCTTTTCCGTGTGTGCGTGCACTTACGAGTGCTAATGCGTGGGGACGTAAATGTATAAAGAAATCTTTTCTACTTGTGATCCGGAAGAAGGTATGAACCGTATGAATTACCTTAAATTTGTTTTTGGTAGGTAACACAGAGTAATCTTTAAAAATATCTTTGTAGTTTAGAACAGATTTGTTAATAAGACCTCGTCAATCATATCACATGAGGCACTTTCGCTGTTATTTGGGATTCAACCCGGGATTCTAAATATCGCTCATATATAAAAAGTAAATATCCCTATAAGTATAAATTACCCAGGCCGTGCGAGCATCGTAAACGTCGGCCTTTCTATACATTATGAACGAGTACCAACCGGCGACCGGCCGATTGACATCGACAGTTTATATACTGTTCACTGTTCCGCTTGTAACAACAGGAACACTTTTGTTCTACCTGACATTATTGTTGTTCAACTTACAAACTAGTTTATTAATACAGTATATAAATCAACTCTCATTTATAATTGTACAATAATGCTCTGTTACTGTGTGAAGTTTGAGAACCTGCCCTTGGCTAGCGCGGTGAATTAGGGTCTGTAGGATCACGATATGAGAGCAGACACGAAAATGATGATGATCACTTAAGATCAGGTGGAACGTCAGCTCGTCGAAGGATTATGAAGAAAATATTGACTTATAAAGAAACATTGAACAATATTTTATAAATTTTCAATTAGTATAATAATATAGTTAACTGTAAAATGATTATTATTATGATATTTTGTATTAATTATTTATTGTTACTCATTAATAATAATAATTTATATTGTAATTATAATAATTTACGATGTTCAGTTTGGACCCTACCAGGGTTATCACGAGAAATAAATTCAATTAATAAAGTAGATGTTTCGAGGCAATATGTTCTATAAATAGACCATCAGTTAATAGACCAGGGAAAATCTCTAAATATTATATCTTCTGAAAACTAGATGCGGAAATGTGGTACAAAGTTTTTAATATGTGTTTAACATGTTATCACAATTAACAAGTTTATTATCATCGTTTTATCTTTATATTACGAGTACGTTCTCGCGCAACGACCACGTTGTTGTGTCATATTGATAAACTATCGTGTCCCTTATAAATATGTGGTTAGTCCCTTCAAAGTCCGAAAACTTTCCGCGGCCTTCGCAACAAATTAAACCATTTTGAATATTGATGCTCATTGTGAATATTAAAAAGGTGTTGTTAAAAATAGCTATTTTTATTAATGTTTAATTCAATTTATCCAAATAACGGCTATTTTTGTCTGAAAAGAAATAAAATACATTTAGACAAACAAAATTGAGAATTTTTGAAAATTATAAATGTATTGGGGGAACTTAGTACATTACCTAACTTCTATTCATACGCAACATTAACACTATATTCATGTAAAAGTAATAAATTGACTTTCAGTAAGTAAATACTTAAGAAACGAATCACATAGTATTTTTTTTTTACAAT
Source organism: Calpodes ethlius (assembly GCA_018251375.1). Lineage (NCBI taxonomy): Eukaryota > Metazoa > Arthropoda > Insecta > Lepidoptera > Hesperiidae > Calpodes > Calpodes ethlius. The sequence goes on from DWPA01000069.1 coordinate 34,345, forward strand.
TCGTACTTCGTTCTAATTCTAAGCAATTGAATATAAATAGTTGCTTTAACTCAAGTACTTACTTTAAATTTAGTTTAGAAACAAGACGTGCATGAATTATTAAACAATAGCTATAAATCTTATGTGCCTAAATTCTTAGTTACATACGCATTTCTACGCACTTTATAAGTTTAAAAACTAGCTAGATGTAAATAAAGCAGTTAAATCTTTTAACAAATGCCCATTGAACGTAATTGAGAACATCGTCAAACGCAGTTAGTGTCACGATTACTTTAACGTAAGTAGCCATTTCCTCATATAAATCGTGTCGAGAGGAAAACGCTACTTCAGAAGGGCAGTCACATACTTAAGAAACAAAAATACGCGTTGATATCAAATTCAGATGGACAATTACAAAATATAACATTTCATTCAAAATTGCTTCGAATAATTGTCCATTATTATTTTGATGTCCAGTAAACCATTTCTTCAGGACTTTAATTAGTAGATAGCAATAAAGAATAGAGTACTTCAAGATAAATTAAAATAAAATTTAAATGAGGAATGTTAAACTACTACTTTGAAAATGTTGATTTCAATTCATAATATAAGTGTTATTAATAATTTCAAAGCTTTCCCTTTTTTATCTTTTACTATACGAAACGGTCACTATCATGTAATTAGAAATGATTATATATTACTTATACTATAACTATAAATGCGAAACTGTGTTTGTTTGATTGTCCTTCTTTCACGGTACCTTAGAGCGTCATACGGTCATACGGTCATAGAGCGTCCTTATGGTATGATTTTTAGATAGTTGGAAGGATGAATAGTACTGGTATTTCTATAGGAAGATCCGTTATGATATATATTTTTAGCAAATTGGAAGATAATGTTTATTTTGTTGTTAATACGGCGTTGCCTAGTAGCCAATGATAAAAAAAAATCAACAAGCTTTTTATTGTCGCGGGCAACACCTAGTGATACATATGCGGTCATGTATAAGCAATTCCAATCACAAAACACGGGGCACTATTTGTTTACAGACCATATGACGTCATAACTACATGCGACAAGGTTTTAAGGCTGTCTAGGAGCGAAAATTTAAAATTTACATTTATACTCTAAAAAATATATTTTTAGAGTACAATTGAGACACTTTTCTATGTAGAGTGTAATATCCATTTCTTATATGGAGTTATTGAGATAAGAACGTTCTTGACTCTATTAGATATTTAATATTCCTGAGGGAAATGTAACATATAACGATGCTACAGGAACATGATATAATAATGAGCTATATAATTTTACTTTATGTTGGTAGCAGACAACAAGTAACAGATTAACCAATATGACTTATTTATATATGACAAGATGCTGCCCACGGCTTCTCCCGCGTGTGTGAAAAGTAGAGCAATAATAATGTTCTATCAATGGTTGCCAGGCAACGCTTCGTTTCTAAACACTTTCTTTAATTTGCTGAAATATACATCGTTATGGATTTTTCCATAAAAATGAGATGTTATTTTGCGGTAACAAGTAGCCTATAGTACTCGTCCTCCCAACTATCTCCAAACCCAAAAATCATACCATAGCGTCGCTCCGTTGTGCCGTGAAAGAAGGACAAACAAACATCCTTTCGCATTTATAATATTACTATAATGTTGGCTTCAATATGAACCTTTTGCTGCTCGCTAAATTGTGTTTCGTGACAAAACACAATTTAACGATCATGTGTTTTAAAATTATCCTTGAAGGGCGATCAATGTGTGTTTCGACAAACTTACGAATATGTAAACCTACATTTTAAACATTTTCAGATCTCTTATGTAAGATTATTAGATTACATTTTTGATTATTATATATTAATCGCCAATAACTATTATAACTATATGAATGATGTTTCAAACTCAAATTATTAACTGTCACAAGATGTTGTATTGAATTAATAGTTTCCGTAAGATCATTTTGTAATAGATGGAAGTCACTTAAGACTATATCACATAATTATTATTATTTTTTTTTTTTTTATTACAGTGTTTTTATATTGCAATGTAAGTAGTGTTTTGTATAAAAGCCCTGTAGACCGGAGAGCGGAATAGAGTAGTCGTAATTACAAATTGGTGGGAAAACCCGTGCTGAACTAATCTGTGTTTTTAATATCTTGAAATCCCGGTTCATCATAACATAAACAATATTACAACATAAAAGTCAAAGTAGATGTTGTATGGAATCTCTTTATGGTGACATTAAATTTAACGCGTATGCGGTTTCGCATTTTGGGGATGTATCAATTTCATTAAAAAAAAATGATGAGATATAGATGTATCATATTCATAATAAGCTGTGCCCGCGACTTCATCTTGTGGAATTGAACAAAAAGTATTTAACTTTATTTGTATTAGTGGACTAAGTTACTCCTTATTACATCAGCTACCTACCAATAAAAGTCCCTTCAAAACCGGTCCAGCCATTTCAGAGATTAGCAAGAACAAACATACAGACAGACAGAAATTGTAAAAAAGTAATTTGGTGTATGTACCGTATGTATATATGCATGTAATAAAAAGCGGTTATTTAATATTACAAACAGACGCTCTATTTTTATTTATATGTATAGATAAATAAACAGATTCCTATTCACCACTACAAAATAAAACTGGTTGCAGGTGGCATAGAATTTAATGAATATCACAATCAATCCTCAGTGCATATATTTGTCTTTCATTTAGTCTCAAGTTATATTGGTTGAGTCGTATGGTCAGAGATAGGTACTGTTTGGTCTACGTCACCATCCGCCAACGCATCTCATCCGCAATGCAGATTCTATTTCCACCCACGTTGGATACGTGACAGACGTTTACTAGCTGGATTTCACATTAGTTTTTCAATGCTTTTCTCTAACGGTCTTCTTTGTTAGGGTTCTTCGACGAAGAACGACACAAAACCAACGTACGGAGACATCCATATGTGCTTGCAAGGGTCGTAGGGAAAATATTGTTTTAAAATTTAGTTACTTATTATAATAGCAATAATAAACGCTAACACACTCATACCGCCGCAGTAGGATTCATATGGACAACACAAATAACACGTCACTAACACCT
>DWPA01000070.1:0-37282 GCA_018251375.1 Calpodes ethlius
TATATGCAAATCAAAATTTAAACCAATTCTTTCCAAACAGACTCGCATTGTTTCGAACTAACTCTAAAACAGTAGATTGTCTGTGGCGTGCCGTTTTATACAAGCCATTTCTATAAACTTTTTGCACTGGGTTTAGGCTAGTTCGAAGCGATGTTTTTAGAGATATTTAAACTATATTACTAACAATTTAACGAGCCGCAGAAGGAAAAATAAGAAAAAGTTAGTGCAGCCTCATTATTACTTCCGACGGATATTAATGTTGAAATTGGAAAACTAGGGCGCGCTAATACCTGGAATTATTTTCTCTTCTACTTTACTAGTTATTAATTGGGAATCTGCAATTCTAAGGCGGCAGCTCACTAAGGTTAATTGGAGTAGTATATTTGTTAGTTATGTTGACATACTTTTTACAACTCCAGCCAGGTGCATCGATCTTAAGTCGATACAATTATCGACTAATTTCACAGCCACGTCGCATGCGACAATGCATCCAGGGTACACGCATATAGCGTTTAATTTGTAATACAAGTCATAAACATCGAGTGTCTTTGTGTAATGCACGTGTCATACACTAATATTATTACACAATACATAAGAGATAAGCGTACAGTGGACAGGAATGCCACGTTATAGTTTGGGACCCACGTAGGTCGAATGTAAGAGACACGTACGAGGTTCGATTACACAATACATAGGAATCAGAACTACACTACTCCCTGGCGTATACTACGATACGGAATAGCCGTCACGACGTCCCGACGCAAATTGATCACATCTCACCAAATGGCTAATGAGCTTCCCAAAAGTACAATGTACATGAATAAAATGTTCATACTGTGCGGCTCAGCGACTTCGCCGAGGCTAATCAACGCAAGATACATCTTGTGCAGATACCATATTTTTGTATTACGTCGGCTACCCCTGGCGAGAAACTTGTAATATATGTAGCGAAAAGTTGTCTTGCCAGGTCGAGTTTTGACTTTGTAGAAAACTTGCTCATATTCAGAGAATTCCTAAGAAACATAATAAACGGTATAAACTAGCGACTTTTTAACATAAAACATTGCAAGTCATAAGTAAAGTGATTACTTGCAGGATTGTGCGCCATCCTCCGCACGGCAACTGTGTATTTACATGATTTATTTAAAGGGATTACTCGTAATTTGTGCTCATACATTGCGCTCCAAATAAATTGTGTGGGGATTGTAGCGCCATTTTAAATTCTATACGAGGTCATCCTTCAAAAATCGTGATGGTCGTTTTCGTGAGTTACCAAAACGTTAATGTAAGAAATGACTCTCGGAACACACATTTCGTTTAAAACTGGCTTCGCCACGGTTACTTGTGCACTTACATTCGTCAGCACCAGTCTTGTAGTTGGACATAACGCTATGCGGATCGTGCATCAAGTGCAAATTCTTATTCAAATAAAAAGTACGTGCAAGTTATGAGCCGACTAAGAGCCGACGCAGAGCGAACTCCTCCGCCCGAATTCTCCGCGAAGCGCACGGCGCCGCAAATATTTGCCTCTAACCTAGCATACGCGAAATTATGTTAAGCGTTCCGGAAATTTCTCTGCTCTTCAGGGCCATGAAAATGCACATTTAAGTTTTTTTAAGAAATTAAGATGTCGGATGTCGAAGCGCCGCGCGCCTCCGCACGGTAGACCCGGCGCTACTGGTAACGAGCGAGGTCAGCTGATGCATCTTACACGTGTTGCCCGAAATACTGTTAACTACGTCATACCTAGCTTGACAACGTTCGGATAACTGATGTTACTTTGATACATAAACTAGAGAATCTTCAGAATATTACTATTTGTACCTTAGACTATTTATGAGAACTCTTGTGTATATATCGGTTTTCGGAAAGCCATCCTTACGATTATAATGAAGCATTGCACGTTGGTAGTTTTGTGAACAAGAAATCAATTTAATAAGGCTTTGTTTTGAAAATCTTATTTAGTTTTAAAAAAAAGTATATTAGTTCGATTGATAATAATAATTCTTCAGATAGTTTCTTCTTTCTATAATTTTTACTTTATACTTTTTGAAATTATTATTATAAGTGAAATAAATTACGTAACGAAATAACTTTTAAACAACTGATGGAAATTTCAATTGGGAACTTTCTTACAGTTAAACATTAACGATATCTACTGCAATTTGAATTTATATGTAGAAATTAAGAAAGCGGAGAATGGTATTTCGAAAATAATTTACGGTAAACTATAAATTGTTTACAATACGAATCAGGTGTTAGAATTATCTGGTTTATAAGTCGTAAAGGTGATTTACATGTAAATTTTACTTTCATTTCATTGAGACCAAAAGAAATTTCGGAAAAGGAAATTATGGCAGCTTGATTTAATGTTACGTCACTGACATTTTTTATCATTAAGTTGTGCGGCCTAAAGGATCTCGTATGTTCCTCAGAATAAAAGATAAGAATAATAAAGATAAAAGACAAGATGGAAGTCCTACAAAAACGTTGTAATTAATATTGGATTCCATAAAATTAGATAAACATTCAATTAACATACATATATGCCCGAAATAAATGGGCAGCAACGCGCTATAAGTTTCTCGAAACACCGAGGAGGCTGGTGATTACATACGATAACATATAGAAGTTCAGTCGTATGAAGATTGGAAGTTTAATCGTACTGAATGAGCATTATGTCAATAGTTCACACTAAAAGTAAATTACGTGGAAGCAGTAAGCTTATTAACATAACAGATTATCCGCGCCATCACGCACTGTCCACTCATTCGTCTCCGTCCGACGAGTGGTAATCGCCGGCTGACAGCTCTGTAGACCCTATAATCAGATACAAAACAAACGATACACAGATAGACAGATAACGTTTAGGCGACACGTGATGGCATAACACCGAAAATACGTTGTCACTGCGTGATGCGGCGAGCTGAAATATTAATCATGTTTGTGTGGATCATCCTAATGACATTGCGCGCTTTATCCGATATCGAGGGTAATTAAAACGAGTAAGTAATGGGTATGTTCGTGATCAGACGAACCCGATTTCAGATCAAAGTAGTATGTCCTAGGCCAAATTGGTTTCTATTACTGATGTCACGATTGACTTGCCTTGGACTAACTAATTTGACATTAACTATTTAGGCATTTTATGCTTAGTAGAGAGGATGACATCGAGTGAGGTCCCTATTTCCATTTATATATTTTTTTCTTTAATAGTAGCTAACCCTGCTAAATTATCTCAGCTAACCTACGACAGAAGGTTAACTTAATTTTATAAAATACTTGATAAAAAGCACTTTTTAAAGAATGAACTGATTACGCAACACATACGTAACATCTATTTTGAAAACAAAATATTTTATGCATGTTGTCCGTGTCAGCGAAATCGACATGTGACTGCCGCCATGTCGCTCTGCCGCTGATGTGCGCCGATTGGTATTACAATATCATTGATTATTGGATTGATTGCTTTATATAACTATCCTATGTTTATCCATAAAGTTATTATGAAAGTAAATTTTTTAAACAATTGAAAGTGCGACCTTATTCTGCGACGTAATTCTATGGACTCGCGTGTCCAAATTCACATTGCAAAGGCTCCAGTAAGATACGGATATACAAGACACACCAACCGTGAAATAACCTCCTTAAATCGCTCGAGTATCTTCCGCACGGTGAAGTAAAGAAGTGTACAAGAAGACAACATACAGACAGGGTGCAAATAAATAGATCCCTGCAGTTTTACCAGCCGTGTTTGCGCTTTGCGCTGCGTCAGTTCCCAACATTTGTTCGTGAAGCTAATGCACGAAGCAAATCCGATAATCCGATACACCTATTTCTGCATGACCTTGAGCGATTGCATCCTGCAGGCGCATTTCTTTATCTTTTTACAATTCCGCTTTTAATTTCCATCAGTGTCAAGTCACAAACGCACTTAAGAAGTATTCACTTCAACAAGATGTTATATTTTTTAAAAAGCATTCTTAGAGTTATTGATATGACACACAACAATAAATATTTAAAATGTTTATGGATGACTTAATAAAGCAATAAAGTACGTAAAATATCGTTTATGCCCTTTCTTGTATAGTAATACCTCCGTAGCACTTTGCTACAGACCCTACGCCGTAGACCATCGGTTGACTCGTAGACCGTGCACGTTATGGATATACCAACAGATCGGACCATGTATCTCAAAATTTTATGTTCACGACATCACTAACAAACACCCGCAATCCGTTAACAAACATTTATGACTCCAGGCGATTCATCGAATGCGGTCAAGCAGGGTCAAAATGAATGGTCTACTTATTAGTCTGTCAATCCGTATAGATTCATTTGCTTAAACCGAATATTTTGCAATAAAAATATAATATTCTTCATTATCAATTACTATAAAAGAAATTAAAATTTAAGCAATTATTTATTATGAAAGTAAAGAAGACAAATATTTCAATGAATGTATTTATAATTCAAACCGCGCCAGCGGTGGTCCGAGACAATGTCTCATGCTTCGAATAAATTACCCACCTCCGCACAGCTTGCCTCGTGTCTCAGGTCTGTGGTTACTTTGAGCGCAAATGACGTACGTCGCCAGTGCTAAATCTAGTTTTACTTACCGGATATAAACTGTTATACAGTTTGCCGTTTCTGTTCTTCTTTTCACATTAACACTAATTAACGGGAACTAAAATTTGTATATGACTGCATTTATATAGCCGAGCATTTAACGTGTTAATTAATGGGACATTAGAATTTACTGAAGAATTATCTTTAAATTTCATTATTTATCGCATGTATTCCAAAAGGGTTTGTTCAACTTTGTTTCTCGCAAACAAGGATGAAATAGTAGATTATTTGCCAAAGGGGCTACTTTTAAGGGGAATGTTTTTTGAATCCAGAGCGGAGCGAATGATTGTACAGTAGAATCCTGAGTATAACAAAAGTCATAACCTACTATTATTTCCTTTTTCCTTTACCTCCACCTTAGGTAGGTTTGTATGTCTGCTATGTGAACAGTTATTGTCCTTTGTTTTCTTGTATTAGTTTTTTACATTTTTGTGGGTTGTCTGGAAGAAATCGCTTTAAAGCGATAAGGCCAGCCGTTGTATTGTACTTAAAATTTTCCTTATTAGATTCTATAGGTACTGTTTAAATCCCTTAGGACAATAATTAAAATTAATATTTACCGCGGGCTGTACGATTAGAAGCGAAGAGCTTAATACTTATACAAATAATAATCGAGGTGTGTGAAACAAAACACTGAGAACATGATATCTATTTACCAAGCACACGACAAGCGGCAAACTCGGGAGGGGCAGAAAGTTAGAGCAATTACGGCACGTCCTCGTCGATAAGCGGAAAGACAAACAACGCACAACGTAGGAGCTGTCACTAAATATAACTCTAACGAACGCAGACAGCTGACGAACTCTCCCCGCAACGGTCACACGCAGCTACATAGGTAGGTACATTTATATAATAGGTAGTGCAGAAAGTTCGGTAGGTAGCGCAAGAGATCTGACTGAATATATCACAATTTTTGAAAACAAATCACATGTGTACACTATACATATTCTAAAGGAAATACCTTCAGCCATATTTGGAAAAAAGTTTTAGTTACGATTTGTTAGTTTGGTGAATATTTGAATGAGTTGCATTTTAATTTTCCTAAAATATCGGCACGAACTTTCCGAAAAACAAAATATAATTATTGGTATAAGATGGACTACACTCTACAGACAAAATTCGTTCATAATTTAGTTTAGTCAAAATATAATTTTATAATATTTTATTGTCTTTACTGTATGTATTGGTACACCTATAAAATACAAAATTAACCTTTATACACTACTACTCCCAGTAAATTTTATCTAAACCAAATCTAATTTCTACAAGCGTATATCATGCTTAATAAAGGAATATTTAAAGAAACAAAGGGAGAATTTCGTCTCGAGCCATTTCTAAATTTCCAGATACACTTGTCATAAATGTTCACTTACATCGGAATCACATCAGTGTGCGTCAAATTTCACTTTCAGAGGGCAAGAGGAAATAGTCCTAATTCAGCTTGCAAGATTTGACCCAAACAAACATTGCAAATTTAAATTAAACCTTTAGAAGGGGGGTACAAAGGCTCTCCTTGCATATTAATATGTAGATAGATTTACGTATAATACTCACGTATCATAACATTCACAAATGTTATATTTGAAGGCGATGTAGTTATATTTTAAATGCAGTATTTCAAAACAAATTACATTAATATGTTTGTTAGAACATTACTTCAATAGAATGTGTATAGCAGGGTGAATTCACTAAACACGTAATGTGGACGAAAATATTTTTCCTTTCACCCCAAATTGTGGGAGTATCGTTGGATAGGTCTTTCAAAAGTATTATATGTGTATAAAGACAATTTTTCGGTTCAAGAGCTTCTAGGTTAAAGGGTCCATTTGCAAAATAAGAAGATTTAAAATGCTAATTTTTTGTAACAGTCCGTTTCTTTTACCTCTGGTAAGTGTAGGGTAATATTCCGCACTCGTATATAAAGGCAATGTATACAAAATAAACATTTATGTATCATAGATACATGGCAGCCTTCACGTGCTACATAACGTTATATTGAATCATCAAATTAACCGGTTATAAATTAGGACAGGTATAACATTGGTTAACGATACTCCCAGCTCTGGCTAATATTTGCCTTCATTAATCATTAAATCGGGTAATTGCTAATTTATTTGTCGGCGTTAACGTTGATGATATCAGCGAACTAAACTACGTGAGGTCGATACATTTTTAGATTTGCATCAGTTTTTTAATTTAGTAGGTATATTTTAAAAATAATGAAGCGTTAAAAAGATTCCATCAGTCCTGATTATATGTCTTTTTAGTAACTGAAAACTACAAGACCCATCTTCTCTTTAAGTCATTGTCGCTAAAACGATGTAGGTGTAACATTAATTTGCAAGTTATTAATCTGTGAGATTGCACAAACTTTATAAGTACGGTATATTAACAATGGCAAGTTCAAGAGTACACAAACTTAAATTTGAGCTTTAAAATTGTGCTCGAAGCTCGGAGGTTTCAGAGTCTCGCTGTGTGTAGTTGTGTGGCGGCGGAAGTGGAGCGCATTACGGACGCAAGTCGGGCGCGCTAAGTTTTAATGAACTGTCGCGGCCGACTTAACGTCTCCGGTTAAACACCGCCCGCCTGCCCGCGCCGCATAGCGCCGCGCCGCGCCCGACAGCCGACAGCCGCAACGACAATAACCTTCAACTCATAACAGGCATCATATTTTCTTTAAAATTCAATGTTATTCCTATAGCTTAATTTTAATTTTCATTTCGTATTATTTATAATCCCATGAATGGCGGGAATAAACAGAGGAAGCATCCTGTATTTGTAGAACAACTTTCTTCTATCTTATTTTTATTAATTTGATTTGATCTGCTCTAACGGAATCCAATTCATAGTACAATTTTGTACCTGATGATGGTATATGATTTTAAAGACACATACAATGTTGCAATTAGTTTGTATTACTTGACACTAATGTCATATTTGATTCTTAGCGTAACGTTGCGATATTGACGGCTTCTTGAGCCCACGATTTTACGGAACCCGCCATGAAGTATTGATATGTTTGTATTAGTACATTTTGGTCTCGATGTTCTGACCTTGCCGATTGATTGATCGTGTACAATTGACATAATTAGTAGAAATAGATACTTGGATTTTATAAAAAGCATTTAAATTGATATTAAGAAGTACTTACAACAATTCATGCGAGGCGTATCAAAGTTGAAGGTATTACAGTTTACAAAAATATAACAAGTTATTTAAAAAGAGGTTATAAAATCAAACATCAGCATGTACACGTAGCAATTCATGAGCGACGTAGCGAGATGTAGACGTGCTACGGCGTAGCACAATCGAGTTAGGGAACTCGGCCCCCCACATCCTACAATACAAAATGCACTCCACCTGAATATAACACGAGTGCGCAGAAAAGCCTTATCGCGTAAACCGGGCACAACACGTTGGATCACTACAAAGGTAGCGAACGTAACGTAACGTCTAAGACGTCTCTGCATACGAAACGTACATCCGAGACGTCAGCGTCTTTTGTAGCTTCACTTTAACATGCCGTTTTGGAATCGTTCGCCGAGTTCCTTGTTACTTAGAACAATATCTCGACACTGCTATGTATATCGTTATACATGTTGACATTATTTCATTTTTAGTGTCGTTAAAGACAAAAATGTAAACATAAAAAATATCACGATCACAACAGCCCCACAAGAATTTATTAAACCTCTAAAGTCGGTGTCGTAAAATACTGGAACCATCAAAATACAATCCGACGATGTAATTTATAGATAGCGGGGACGGCCGGGCCCCGAGAGAGACGGCTCAGAGCTTTCACATTCATAGTTGATGCGATAAGGTTTAAACCTAACTTAGACCACGCGCCCGCTGCCGACGTTCATAAACTAAACGAATCAAAGTTTCACACCAATTCCCCGGGCTGACAATGAAATCAGACACTTCTAGTGTTTAAATATTTTGACCTGAGAGTGAGTATATATTAAGAAGTGATTTCACCTTCCTACCACTCCGCTGTGCGTGTGAAAAGCTCATAATAAGCCAGGATTAGCTATAGCAACGGAAGTCTATTGATGGTGGACCACTGACCACCAAATCGCTTGTTTTGTCTTTTGTCGGCTATCTAGATAAAAAAAAGTACTCTAAATATGGGTAATGAGATTACACATAATGTATTACAAATAGTTTAGATATTACCCTTAGAACCAACTTGTAAAGATTTAACGAATAAAACAGCATAGAGCGCAATCTATTGCCACTGGGCGACTTGCACTCAGACAGTACCATGACCTGACATTTACACTCCAACTGTGTGGAATAATCGGTGAAAGACCGATGTATGGCGAGCGATTTGTAGTACGACTCAGAAGGCCGTCCAACTGAAATTGCACAGTTGAAAACAGATAGCCATCGATCTTTAAAACCTTGATTAAATTAATTCAAGGGTTAATCTTAAACACAAACAAGTTAACAATGTATGAGTAATGATTACATTAAACAATGTAATTACTACAACAAAAAGATCACATTATAATTGAACCATTTACTTTCCTAATTCCAATTTTTCGTTATTAAGAACATCAAAGGAATCATACAGTCTTCGTGATATAGGCCTACACAAAGAGCAGTGTGATTCAAATAGCCTATTTAAATTGAGCTTCAAAGGCCCCAATTATAGAGTATAAAGGATTTAATATGTTCGAGGCCGATAAATATTGTTCACAAAAGGCTGCTGTATTAGTAGCGTCGCTTGTTATCACAAAGAGAATTGTTATATGGACCTCCGGCCGCTGATTCCGTGCATCTCAAGTACAGCGGGGTGAGGCCGACCTACTTTCACCAAATATGACACATATATATTAAGTTATTTCGGTAAAAATAATTTCCAAAATATATTAAAATTTTACGTATGTTATGTACCAAAATATTGTATTCTAAATTATTCTGTTTTGTTAGATTCAAGTTTGTTGCATCATAAAGTTCGTTTCCACGGGCATGCTTTCACATTTGAAATCTACTAAACCACGCCTATTGGCAGATAACATCGCATCGACTTATGGTTTTATATGGGACCCTTAAAATATATTTAGAACTAAAAGCAATTACTGAAGTTGAAATTTAAAACGTCCGCACACATATGATGCAATATTATTATCTATTTTAATAAGCTATTAAAATTTTGATTACACGTCAACCGCCGTTATGTCATCAGTAATTATTTGCAAGTAAAACTGCATATGGCCAATTTGAATTAGCTCTCACATGTTGGTTTAAAGTCCACAGTCAATAATGGCCATTTAACTGCACGGACGACCCACCTTGCATCGTGGAAAATTAAATATGAAATTAAATGTATGTAATACTCGTGTAACACGAAAAAATGTTAAAATATTTATGTGATATGAAAATTACGTAGTTTCATTTGGTATATATTCCAGCGAGTGTAAGCAACGACATCGCACGGCACGTGTTCGCTACAAACACGACAAAAGTACTAAATGTGCTGCGGATGTACCGCACGTGGAAGGATTTTTTATCGTCGTGTAACTTTATGACTTCTTGAGAGATATAGCTGCAGATGTTTCTTAATATGGTATACATCCCTAAAGCGTCCATAGAGTAATGTAGGTAAATCGATGATAACGGTTAAACTCCATGACTGGAGATGCTATTAAATAGTCAATGAGTAATTTTTTTAAAGAAATTAATTTAACATCTTATTAATTTAAATATCTCCTTCAAATATAACAATTAAAGTAAAATTAATATTGTAAGAGGAAACAAGGGAGCATTTAGAAGCAAGAGTTTAGTCGTGTTCTTTTTAAACACAGTTCAAGATAATTGTGCCATTTCTCTTGATATTTGAACCAGTACGAACCGCGCTTTAATTACGTCTCGGAGAGTTCCTTTTGTAGAAATACTATCTTTTTATAGTGCAAGAGGCAGAGTAACCATCCATTATTGGTTGCAGGCTATTAACGTCGAAGCAGTCGCTAATGCCTTGCTTGCGTTACTACAGTAAATTTAGGACCAGTGTAAAAATCTGCACAGAGAAAATTAACGCCACGTAGAATATGCAAACTGAAGACAGTTATTAAAAATGTATGAACACTGCATAAAAATACAGGAATTTTTAAATGAAAACATGGAATGGTGTCCTCTGTAGTTCAAAGTCTAAATAACTTAATCTACTCCGCTAGCCACCAAGGTCAACTTAATAAATACCCATCCCCAACTTCAGCAAAAGTAATTAACGTGGGAAATACAATTAATCTCGCTAGTGGAGTGTGGGTTTGGCTAGTTAGCTGGCACTTGGCCCCCGCTCAAGTTCGCTGTATTGCCGTGATGGATCATTTGTCACTGCAACAGATTATGAACAACACTCACGAGAACGCAACTAGAACAGGAAACGTGGAGCTTATAACTAGCCGCAAATAAACGGAATACGATATCGTTTGACATTAAAGTGCAGAAGATGCGGTGAATAATTTATCTACTACGCTTTTCTTAAGAAAAATGACAATGTAAATAACTTGAAAGTATAAAAATGTGACCAAAAGAGTAATATAAGTTTTCATTTCTCAATTCAGCATTCTAGTGATGTCCATAATGAAAGACACTTAAGTAGAAATGCATCAATTTTGTGAAGATATCAAGTAACATTAACAGATGTAGACGGCGCTGGACCGCGCAGCACTCCGCGCCGCGAGTGGATACAGCAGATATAGTATAGTGGGCAATAAACTTTTATTAGAAAACTAAATGCGACATTCTGTACAGTGTGGGAGCTTACATTAGACGATACGATCCCATTTTAAAAATACTTTAAATATTTCGTTTCTACACGCTTGAGGACGAATTTTAACGCAACGAAAAATTTGTTACGCTACTATATGGTCAAGTTACGTTACTGAACGACCAATAAAAAACATAGAAAGAGGGGGAGAATGAGAGAGAAAATAGAAACCTTTTTAAGTCGTGTAATAATCTGTCTAAATAGTCTGATTATGTTTTCCCTTGAAAAATACCTTGTACTCTAATAACGCCGAACTTCAAAGAGCTAAATAATAATAAACAGTTCCACTTTTATTAAATTTAGTACAGCGAAGCAAACCAGGTTACCCTGAGTTTTTAGTTTCAGTCAGTCAGGTACTTCATATAGTATTAAGAATACGGATGTCTTTATGATGATTAAATCCGAAATTCTTCATGAGCCTGTGTACAAAGCATTTATTACTCGTTCAAACATTGTAATGTATAAGTATTGTGTATGAGTATTGTGTCGACAATTGTAAAAGTATCCAAAGAGGTCGACATCATTAGGACGACGCGTGTTCACGAGTGGCGAGTGGCGAGTGGCGCCCAGCGCGGGGCACTCGTGACCTTCTTACCAGTCGCTGCTGCCGCTCTCTGAAATGCGCCATTTGGATACGGGTTATGTAAATTTCAACTTCAGAGGCCACGCTCTTGAATGTGCAAAGAAACGAGTATCAGAAAATCGTTTAAAATAATATTAACATACGTTCGTTAAGCAGATCTGTGTCTACATTTGTTTAAACTTTCTTATTATATTTATTCATATGACTGACATATCTTTATGTATTCACTACCTGACGAAATTCTAAATCAAAAATATTTTATTTGACACCACATTCTGACGACTAACTTCATAACTTGTATATGAATGTCGATCGTCAACAATGAACGCATTCGCGATCAGTCGTGTGTTGTCGTCCGATAGCGGTTTCTCTATATTCAGCAATCACTGGCGTGTTCACTGACGCGTAACCTGTTCTCTTACTAGTGTAGCGGGAAATAGAAAAAAATTTAATGGGAAGTGGAAGTAGATAAAGTTATTCAACGAATGGATTCAATTTAACATTAACGTTATATTCAGAAGTGCATAAAGGTATTTTATATCGTAAACTGTTTCTCAATATATAGTTCGACTCGTAACATGTTGCTGCTAAATGTGGTAGACAAAACCACGACATTTGAAGCAAGTTGTGACACACATCTAGCAGGCAGTATACACATAAAGGTCGGGAATGTAGTATTAAAGAAGCTTGGTTACGATCAACACGCCATTTTAAGACGTGGACACAACAGGACACGTGGTGGATGCATTATTCAGGAGCCCCACCATTCTGAATGGCCTCTTCACAACCACGACGACATCTTTACTGTTTTAAACGAATGCCTTTAACAACTGTACAACAGGGCTCTTGCTATATGAATGCATACTAATAGCTAAGTGTGTAATAACGATAAATCAGTAATCAATGTATATTTTACTTAACTTCCCGACGTATTTTATTTTATGTAAGATACTTGTATCTCATTGTAAATATTTATTTCGTGAGATAAAATTTCGAAGAAAGATAGCAATTTTCACATTTCGAGCGAGTTAGTGAATTTCTTTAAATCTGTAGTAAACCTGAACCAAGATGAAGTTACGAATGTCATTGGATTTATTTACCAAAATAATAGTTTAAAAACATATATTTCATTCTCCCGGCGGTATGAAGACGGTGGGTATACATGGTGCTTTATTATTTTCCCGCTGAGACCTGGCTGATTGGATGGGAAGCGAACAGCGCTCCAGACACGTGCAAAGTCTATTGCATAAAGAAATGTATCTAGCACATTATAGCTCCGTCGGTTTACAACTCGGTTTGAAGTAAGATTGTAAATTTAATAGTTGTTTGGTGGTTGGTACATTGGTAATTGGAAAATTAGTCGGATTATGTTTTAACTATTCAACAACTACTGTATAAACATTAACTCGTTGTTACATTGTTGATCATAGACGGTCATTCACCATTTTATAATTATTAAAAACATTGTAAAGATAAAAATATAAGTACAAAATTGAGACCTTGGTTACATTAGAAAGCTTTTTGCTTTTGACAGCAATAATTTTCAATTAATAATAATAATAAATATTTAAAATAATATTTTTTTTATTAGTCACATCTGCGAAAAATATTATTAATGTACAATCTCTAACCCGTATATGACAATGACAAGTTTTCCCACCAATAATCCCGAAATAGGTGAAAGTATCAACCAGAAGAACCTTTAGAAACTTTGATACAATGGTTGACAAACAAAGGAGAAAGGGAATTCTAAAAATTACACAATACAATGGTTTAATGTTAGGTATGTAAAATGAAAACCTTTGTACCCTTTTTTAGAGTCAAAACGGATCCCTTATAGATTGATCACCACTCCGCAGCGTAGCTGTTATTTGGTATTGGAATACAAATGTAGCACACAGAGTAACTCTAACATAACAGTGGGGGTCATTCCAATTCGTTACAGGTTTGCTATGACATTTTTTTTTAAATTAGGTATCCGTTTGCAAAATATTAAGCTTTAAAGTAATAATTCAGGTTAGCGTAAAGTGTTCTTTAACTTCTTCCTACGTAATGGTATGAATATTAGAAATATGAAATATTTTGTAATTTGGTAATTCAATCAATGCACAACCATGGAACCCTTCACTGGGCGACTTTCAAAAATCGTGCACCCACACAGAAATCTGATCTACGATGTAATTAGTTTGTACCGTAAAGAAATACAAAAACTATTTTATATAATATATAAATATGTGTTTCAAATTGTACTGAAAGAAAATGCAATATCAATTAGCTCACGTGAAACCTTTAATAATACGAAATAAGTTCGAATTTCGTATATCATAATCGAATTACAGATTTCTATATCATACGAGGTTCATGGATGGTGCTAGCTGTTTAAAATTAGATAGACCGTTACCTGTTTGACGGGTATTTACATTACAAAATGTTAGATAAACGGCTAACGTTTCTCGTAGGCAAATAGTCAATCGAGCGCGGTGACTTCGGTCTCGGGCCGGTACGGAGGCGTCACCAGGACGAGATATTCATGAGGCTCTCCATAAACATGACGGTATAAAAGTCCCTTAATACGGTGGAGATGGCCTCCTCCAGATTACATTCGAAAAATATTTACACGCAGATTTGCCTTACTCGGCTCCGCGCATCAATGTATTATTCAAATAGAATATGGTAATAATGAAGTGATTCATATTTTAAGTACTCGGTAAATAGAATTCCGATTCAGAATATAAATGGAGAAATGAAAAAGAGTAATAAATATATTACGTGAATATTTTCACAAATATATTGATCACTGTCAATCGAATAAGAAACGACTTTAGTTTCATTTAAATAAGGCACAATATAAGTAACAATAATAAAGTTTAAACAAAATAGCTTGAATGCTAAAATAGTTTGAGCGATCGTCCTTCGCTTATATTCGGAAACATATGCCTAATACCCACCCTCGAAAATGTGTTAAGAGGGATAGATGAAAATTTACTCAAATCCCGTAGCGGCAGGGTATCGCAACAGATGACAGAAGTCGATCCGCTCCCATGCTTATTGAAAAGGCTATGCCACATGTGCTTGCATTAACCGTAGGGTAATCGTTCCTATTTTGGTTGTTTGTCGGTTATTTAGATAAAAAATAAAGGTTTAGGCAATGACAAAGGCATATCTATTGCGTATGGTATCTATTGCGTTATTTATTAATTACATCGCAATATTCACAGCTTTGCCGATCTTGCCATCATAGCCATTTTCAGTTCTTTGGTAGTATTTGACATTTCCACCAGATACACGTGTTCCGGCTCGTTGTGCCCGCTGAGCTCGAGGCGGCGCAAAGTTCAAGTGCACCCTTTCCTTGGCATTTGACCGTCCCCACAACCATTCAGAAAGTCGATTAGACTAATTCTTTGTCCTATTCCTGAGAAGCAATCAGCAATCATTGTAATCAATTTAGGGAAATTGCCGAATCACCTCAAGCCGTGACTTCATGGTACAGAACTAAACATTATCACCGTACCGGCTTCAAATTAAGCGTTTATTTATTTTGAAATGATGCTCCTTATTCGTTTCAGTTTTCAACATAAAGGCATTCGTTAGCAGTAAAATAACGAGCGAGTATAAAATTATCAAGACACATAGAAGCTTTTTAAGTTACAACGCCGCAGGCTTCACCCGACCTTTGAAAGTGCGAAACTTTTGAGAATTAACCAAAGTTCGTTTACAATGTCACATGGATATTCGGCTACCGTATATGTTAATCTTAAAATTAACATTTAAAACAGGCGAAATTAAAATGTAGTCTTTTGGGTTTGTTTACATGACTAAGAAACATTTGTAGCAAAAATATAAAGACCGTGTTTGTATCAAAGCTCTCATTTCTTTTCAAGATAAGTGTTGTTAAAGTTAGTTCACAGCTGTGTTATTAGGAAACCGTAATCCGTGTCAAGTAGGAAACTAACATCGTAGCCTTACAGCTCCGATTATATTTAGAAGTAATTAACATCAAGGGCGAGAAACACTAATCAACAACGTGATCAAGCGCGTGTGATTAATTCTCAGTTAGCGATAGTCGTGGGAGTTCAGCATCGAGATCCATTATATCGCATTTAATTGACTCCCTGCAGGTGCAGCGCCCGTGCTCTATACATCGCTAACCGGCGTACTGTCGATGCCAATAGTGTTCTCTGGGCTTCTGCCTGCGCCGTACGCGCCACTTTGGATGCTAAACAAACGTTTTGTTATTCAATTGAAATGATTTTATTTCATGTATTTATTAAACAATACTCTTATGAACGATATTTTGAATCTACTTAAATCTACCATTTGGGAAAGGTACCTGATTAACAAGGAGAAGAAACTTTTAAATACTTCTTATCATCTGCCGCTGAAATTTAATCAGCTCTAATGATAATGAAGGATCTACCGGTGGTTTGTTGGTCCATGGAACGTCTCATTTATAATTAACATATATATAATTAATAAACAATGATGTGATAACTGTATCATGATAGCGGTCTTAAACGTTACAAAGTCTTAAACAAACTATTATTACACAAATTCTAAAGAAATCAACGGCAACTAACCTACTCACGGCTAAGAGTATTTGGGACACAAAGAGTCTATTGTGACCTTTCCGTGATGTGCATTCGGCGGAGAAATGGAGTTCCGTCTCCATTTCCGGCGACGACGTAGACACACACTGAACTAAATAACTATATATTGAAATGGATTTGTCGAACTTCTGTCGTAACGATGTAACGGTACGGTCACGTATCGGCACGTGATGGATCAGTAAACTCCAGTGATGATGAACGTTAATGTCGTTATAACCACCAGTCGATTATTCAATTTCAATATGTAGCTTTTTAGTTTAGTATATACCGACAACATGGCCGGTAATGAAGACAGACCACTTTTCAAAAGATTTCACTTTTCCGTGGAATGTTTGCCCTCATCGCACATATTACTACGTCGAGCTAATATATAACAAACGTAAACAGAAACATTAGCGCTATTCGGGTAAAACAGAATTGTGATTGTTATTCAATTATTATTTGCTAAAAATAAACAACCAAAGCAAGTGAAACAAAAAAACTGTCTAGTTTAAAAAACCAAACTCGAAACTCAGTAAAAAATCCGCTCTGGATAAATCGTTGACTAAACAGTGTCTTGTTTACTTAAACAAAATAATGTTAATTTGAAGCCGACCTAAAACAACGGTGAAGTATTATATTAAACAGTCAACGAAAGTAGCAACGCGATCGTGTTATTGAGGCGACCTTGGGCGAGTTGTTATCCGCGGAAGGTAAACAGGAGCCGAACGCATGAATAAATCGGGACGCGCGCCAACCGAACAATAGCTTTTTATTAATACTCTCCCAAGATGTAGTTGAACGTTACTGAAAATCGTTTCTACAACAGTAAATACGCCCCTTGTTTGCTATTAATTTAAAACCAATTTACTATTCAAATATAACTGAAAGCAATCAAATTAAATATAATGTGTTTAGTATCATTTCAGTGAGATTCGTGTTTATGAGTACAACACAACTTCCAATTGGAGCTCCAAACCCCAAAGGGGTTACCCTCAGAATGTTCGCAACTCCTAATTTTCGAAGTGGCTGAGATAGTCCTCCTTTTCCACAAAAATAGCCTTCTCAATCGAGTCTCTCCCCGCTAGGGCCAACGTCAATTGTCTATTCGAAAAAAAAAAACTGTTGTTAGTGATCACTAACAACTATAACCCTGTAGCAAGTCGGCTGACGGCAACTTTTTGCAGCGATACAGTAGCGCGAACCTAGAACGGCTGTATCGCTGCTGTTGGGCACAAATGCGTCAAAATCATCTAAATCGCGGATACGTGTGCGCAGGTGTTTACGTGGGCGATCAGGTATCGATCGCGCGACGCTATTGCAACCGTATCGTGACAAATTTACGAGTGAATCGCTACTTTCGTCTTACTAAATGTAGCCGTGAGCGAGCTCCGTTAGTCATGCATGTAAAAATATTGTAGCAGCGGCGTAGCAAGGGAACGCGTAATATGTCTACGAACATCTACGACTCTTATACATTGACTTCGATGGAACTACGTATAGCTTACTATAATATATAGTTCATGAGCTACACCAAAGCTACGAATTAGCTACGCCATGTTTAACGTTAAGAACAGGTACCACAAAAAACACAGCGACGTCCAGGAAGGAATACCTTTTTTAATCTACTATCTACATCTTTTTGAGGAACCTCATAATATAAGCACGATAGCAATAAGCTAATGAATTACATTAATTTTTAGTTAACTCCTAAAAAGTTGGTTTTTATAATCAACGCCCGGTAGGAATAAATATCAGGAGTAAAATCGAACTTCGAAGCCAAAAATCTTCAAAAAATTTTTAAGCGTACTAAGTAAATTTGAAGTGTATTCTGAAACATCACATGGTATCGGTATGAATGTATGTATCATATTTGACTTTAATTTTTTTCACTTTTTGACATTCTAAATGAACATTACAGAATTATATCTCATTGTAATTTAATTCAATTGCCATAATTATTTACCGAATATTTTTATACCGTTATAATATTGTGTGAATATTTGTAATGGTTTGTCTGACCACCGTTAACATGTAGTGCGTGCACTTTCTGGGAGGAAGGTATATAACATCATACATTTTAATCGCGGATTGTTTCAAAGTAAATTTATATTAACTTATTACCATGGTATCAAGTAAAAAATATATACAAAATTTACTGCATTATATAATTTTATTTTGTAAGTGATTATAATACAATAACAATACAATTATATCATTATTGTCATTCTAACTGTTGAATATGTTGAAAACTCCTTTAAAAATCGAGGGTAGTAAGATAAATATCCGCACGTTGTTATCAAACCAATTTACTTTTTCTTGCATTTCAATATTAATAAAACATATATCGTTGTGCATACGAAGCTGTATCTTTCATATGGTATACGGGACCCTAATAATAAATTAAAAGCGAAGCCCGAGCGAGCTTCGTGCAATCTAGATTGAGATCAGGTGAATTACGTTCTTTCATTAAAGAAATGTAGTCACCGGAGCGGCCGAGCTGTCCATAACTTTCGGATAAATTTACATTGAGAACAGATTCGTATAAACAGCTGGCGAAGTTTTGAGATTACGGATTTTACTGAAAGAGCCATAAACATGTAAAATACTCGTAATAAGGATCTAAGCCGATGTTAAAGTCCAGTACCAGTCGGGAAACAGATCCTCCCATCCACAGCTATGATATTAATATCTATGGCCGACGCTAAACAGAGAGACATGTGACAATATACATCCAAAATTTAATATATAGCTAAAAGATAAAAGAATTCCTGAATTTAAGTGAGAACTGTTCATTACGGTCAGCTGACGATAAACTACTACTTTGAGGTCGTTTCGAAACATAATTAAATTATAATTATCTGTTTTTAGTATCACCCTAGACTCACCACCATTAAAAGTTATAGACTTTTAATATTACTACGTATTCAGCTCTCGCCAAGATTTATTGATTGTGTAAACAAAATAATGCTATGAAACAGTTATGTTGTAGGTATGCATGTTAGAGTTTACAAGTTAATAAATTGAAGGTTTGATAATTAATACACAATTTTATAGCGCAAAAATTTTGTAACTGTGCTGTTTGCCATCGAAGAATTCCCTCATCTGGAGATGTACCTAACTGAATTGTCATAAAGATGTATTGTCATCGGAACTAAAGCGATGTGTTAAAATTCAACTTCATTGGATAAGACGAAGTAGTTCTGTCTCAGCTCGCAAGATTGAACCCTAACAGACTAACTATATGGGGTTGAAAAGAGTTTCTCAAGGGCAATCTATTGTTGCCCACAAACACTACACAACACAGAGAAGCGGTGCCGGGAACGTGAAAGAATGGGGGCGTCCAAGCGGATCAACCACGACGTCTGTACACCATTGTGACAATAGCTGGCAATACCTGTATTGATTGAAAGTCTACCAGATATCCCAATATATTCTATATACTATAATATTTGTTTCATATTTCTCATATACAAATTAAATACCAACCCTGATTGACTGATAAATCACCGCGCCTAAATTACTGAAGCTAGATAATGAAATTTGTATAGTCCATTTATTTTATAGGCACACACGAATTTTGCCAATGCGTATTACATTCAAGGAAAACATTACCAGTTACACCTGTTCACGACCTTTTTATTAGAATCTTGTTAACCTTATAAATTTCCTTTTACCATACAGTTGGCACTCGTTTAGTGTACAGCTAAGGAAAGTTGTTTAATCCAGGCCATTCATCAGCAGCGCTTTGTCAAAAAAATAATCGATCCGCTCCTGCCTCTAACGGCGAACTGCTCGGCGGCTCCGAGCTTCATAATGAATAGAATTTTCCTCCGTTTTCCAGCTATTTCTTAATTTTAACGATCAAAAAAGTGGAATAGGTTTACTACTATTTTTAGGTATTCATTAATATAAATTACAGAACTAATGATTGTGTAATCTCAACACATTATTAAATAACTTGCAAAATGCTGATTAAAAATTATTTAAAACAGAACCTGTACAAAATCAAATCTATTCGATGAAGAACGTCAATGCCTCAAACAAAATATAGGGTGTTTTCTTGCGATCGGACAAACATAAACCCTCATTTATCACGTTGCCCAATCAGGACTAGAACGAAGTGGTGCATAACGAAGGTACCGAAAAATGCAGACAAGTTGCATCTTAATGTTGGCACGAAGCATGTGTTGGTCCGGAGACTAACAAACAACCTGAAATATTGCTGTTATTTTTTGGCTCTCATACCTCATTGGGAAAAGTTTTTGTACTGCGCAGAAATAGAGCTAACAGATGGGACCAATCAAACAGTGTCAAACGACACGCTTACACATGAGATGTACAAAATAGTATTACTTTTACAATGTTTTGCTTAATATGCAATGTTCATGTTGGACCAATATAATAAGTTGAAATTTTACATACTGACGATTTCATTCTGATGACAATGCATTTTTATGGTATGTCTTGTTATTCTACACTTAGGGTTAGTTTTAAAACAAAGAAATAACTGACGTAAAGTAAGCTCATTCTAAGTTCCAACGTAACCTTAATTCGATTTCAAGTTTCGGTTCAAACAGAGGAACCTGTCATGCTGAAAAGCACCGCCACTATTTTTATTGCCTTAGTGCACTAACCCCATCAAAGCTTATTTAGGACTTTCTCCTATTAACTTATATTTTCTGATGTACTATTATGATGTTCATTGTTCATTTTCATATGTATAAAATGCAGGAACGTTAAAAATACCAGTTGGGTATTCTATACACGTTCAGCTCTTTGATATTCCCCTCACATGTACGACGCATGAACATCGGCAATATTGTAGCAACTCGCGGTTGCAACTGCGAACCTAATTTACATTTCTCCCACAATTAGGTTCTATTCGACATGTGGGGTAGCGGGGCACGGCGCTTTCATTACCTACCGCACACAAAACGCGAGAGCACCAACAAATACACATTCATAAACATTATTCCTATAAATCGTGTAGGTCCGCAGTACCCGCAACATAAATTTCGTGTACACCGAAACGTGTTTATTTATCAATACCAAGGCTGGTAATAAACTTTACAATTCGGAACTGTTTAACCACAGCGTGACCATGCAGGTGACCTAAATCTTTGTCATGCACGATTACACGTATTGATTTAGGGATTCCTAATTTAAATAGAGATAATATTGCTATGAATAGAGAAAAAACTAAAATAGAACATTTATTTGTTTAACAATTAAAAATTACTTAAAAAAGAAGACATGAGTGGTTTCTTTTTTCATCTAGAATTGGGTAAAAAAAATATTTTTGGATAGCATCTATATCCTGAATGTACCACTGCCAGCAACAACTCGTTGACGTCTTCATTTTATTTTTCAAAAATGAGGACAAGTGTTAAAATCCGTAATTAAATATCGACGTATCGTTATTAATATACGCTTCATTTTAAGAATTTTTTATTTAATAACTTTTGATCAATCATCAACAAATGTACATATAAAATGTGATGGAAATTAGTGTGTAATGTTTTGCCGTGGTCCGAGCACTATCTGTATAAAATCATTGAAGTGCATTTGTTAATCAAAACACATTTTAGAATGCTTCTCCAAACTCGTATATTTTGCAAGTTTCATCTTCTTTTTATTCCTCACAAATCACGTAGACTTAATTTGGAAATGAGTGCTGGACTTAACCACAGATTCGCTGAGCCGGTTTCATAGCTGCATCTAATTCCCCCTAATTTTGACAAATTTCATTATGTAAATCCATACTTACCCCAAAAAGTTCCTTAGTGTTCATTAGACGGGATTTAGCTTACCTGGAACAAAACAGTAGCTTTTAATAACGTTATAAAGTGTTCGAGTGAGGTAATCTTTTACTGCCAGCAATATTTGAGTGATTGAAGTGACACACTCGGACAATAGTATTATAGTTTGATTTGGACTTGACTACACAATGGAAGCAATAACTCATCCTGGCCTCTTAGAGAATTAAACTTTATACGTATGCAAATTGTGTCCACACGCAGAAAAAAAGTTTTATTAGGATTTCTTTACATTTTATATTTCATGGAAATGAGCAGTATCTTTCTACTTCTATAAATTAAAAACACAGTGTTTATTAATAACATGAAATATATACTAAATATTTAGTTAAGTTATGGGATCACGCAAGCCACGCCGGGAAACGTCCTTACGACGGAGAAAAAAAATTGTGTTTAAAATATTACTTTAACGGTCAAATATGATGGTATACTCAATGTTACATTTTGACACTTAACTTAGGGTCAGGGTCGACTGTCGGATGGCAGCAAAGATAGTGTTTAATGGTTGCAACGCCCACCGAGAGGTGCACGGTCGGTCGTACATAAGTCTCGCTTTGACAAATAAGATTCGCCGGGTGACACCGAGTGCCTCTTCACCGCTCTACTAAACGTCTGCGATTAAATTCTGGTAGATATTTATGTTATTATGGCAGATAAATCCTAGTGACGTATTATTTGTGTTGTCCATGCCGTCCGCGACACAGGGATGAGGGACGCTGGGGTATGAGTGAGTTAGCGTTTGTTTGTTTTCTCGGTTAGTTTTGTATGTGAAAGCACTTCTGATTGAATTTTGATTGTTAATGAATGAGAGTCTCTTCGCCGCCACTCCCTCATTTGGCTGTATAATATAAATAAAGTATAATATAAAAATATAATTTACAATATTATATAAAAAAAAATGTCTTGATCTTTAATATAAAATATTAAGCTATTTGCTCCTTTGTGGACTCAGCAAAAAGTTGAGTAAACGAGTAGAAATTTCGAAAAGTTACACAAAGGTAATAATTATAGAATACATAGAGGAATGGATAGAAGGCGAAACTAATCTATATCCATATTTTTTCTTAACCCAAGTTTTGAGATCAAGTTCGAGACAACGTGAAAGTTGAAGGCGTACGTAATGTGATACGCGTAGCCAGTTTCAAATTACAGGGTAACATTACTCGTGCCTACGCCATGAGCTTGAACGTGGTATTACGTTCGTAAGAAGATAAGTTCGTCATTTGCATCTTTCTTCATATAGATTGAAGAAGAAAAATATTTTATAAAAGGCGCATTTATTACATTAATAATTTCGTTATATTATTACTAGGAACTGTTAACATGCGAAGCAAAGTATATTTCAATATAAGTCATAACACTTTATATACTATAGGCTCTTAGCTATGAGTGTGTATCCAACAGGTATATCTACTTTTTAGCCGCCTCAAATGAATTTAACCTCTAAACTTCCGCAATTAGCATTTTAACATCCACGTTTCATGGCTTTATTTCTCCGGTCACGAAGACTATTAACGTTAGAATTTATCATGAACTTGGTCATAACGCGGCGACATAATATATTAATTTCATTATCAAATACACATAGTTATTAACGATCAATTACACATACATGTATGGAAAAGTGGGAGTGTTTTTTGATGAATCATGCATGGAATTACATGTCTATTATGGAGGATCAGTTACATTGATGTTTCTTCAAATTATTTTTTTTTAATGTTACTTTTGTTCGATTTTGATCATTATATATTTTCCTTTAAAATATTTTTAGGAAACAATCCACCAAACACTGTCTGGAATTACCGTTCCAGTTATTCTAAATGTCCTAAACACTTACCAAAAGCTAATAAATCTAAGATAGAATTAGTCTATAAATAGTACAGTCCGCCCTTGAACTGAGCTAACACACGAACTTGGCAGGCAACTTGCCTATTCAAGCATCGAGGAACAATGTTAGATATGCTTGCAATATTAAACACGACATGAACCGTATTATTACTGTGATATTATTATTCGCTCTATGAAGTTGTATATTACCGGTATGTATTATCATACGACATATTGACAAGAGATTTAATGAAATTCAAATAAACTTAATACTACAGAACTTTAATTTCAGTCACAGTATATCATGTAACAATAAACAATTCTGTTTGATTTCATGAGTCTATTATTTTCACCTGAATAGCGGACAAACGAGCTGACGCACCACCCGACGGTAGCTGGTCGGTAACCACCGCGCGTCACCCGTGGACGTACGTGGGGCAGATTTTCGAAGAGATTCGTCATTAACAAATTTTAAAAGAAATAAATCAACCTCCCGGTTATATTATATACGTTTTAAAAAACCTTATTTTCATTCAAAACGATCAAAATTGTTACCTGTACGCGTAGTGTTCATGTGGTTAACAGGACATAGGTGGACGAAAAGTCTCAAATGTAAATTGTTAAAATTGAGAAAAGTATATAGAATGCAAAACATAAAGTTCTACCCTCGCGATAACTTTAATGAAACACGAATAATTTGAAATAACATCTCTGTAGAAATTATAAGTATGCTTATGAAATATTAGGATCACGTAGAGCAACTGGGCAGTGTCGCTTTTGGGAGTTATAACTCAAATCAAGCTAAGTGCTGGAGACCGTGAACGAAATGAAAATTCTGCTGATGTACCCAGGGGTGATGTAGATCGATACGGCAGAAGCCGATTGGTACATTACATACAGACTAGGAGCGCTATACTATAGGTATACTCGGACATATGGATTTTGTGATAACCAATTGGCGCCCACCGAGGGGCCGATTTTAATATTCGTGGATGACATGAGGCCAATTAGAAACATGACAATGATGTTCGTCTAAATTGGACAAATAAGAACATGCAGTTGTGTCATGTCATTAAAACATCAATGCATATGTGAATTCCATACAGTTTATCATTTTGGACGTATATTTTACAGTTTATGAATGACTAAAGCTTGCGCTTTACTGTATAAAAGATCAACAAAAAACAATCTTTAACCTTAAACCCATATACTTTAATGCTTATTATCGTTCTTAAGATTTTTTTTCTCCAAGTATTTTCAAAATGTTTCCGAAAGTGTCAAAAGTCACGCACACTGAGAGAAAATAGTGTAACCTGAATGAATAGATTAAAAGCTGCTTGATTTGCCTTCATCACTGAAAGGCTGCAAAATTAACAGTTTTAGTTATATAAGTCAACAATACCACTAATTTTAGCTCATTGTACAGGCATATTCAGACGCTATAATGAATACAAATTGGAAAGATAAGTTTATTTTCCGCCCCGCAGTACGCGGAACGATAACCATTTATTCGTCGTCCAACTTGGTCCCCGGGCAAATGAAACGGCCACCATTTAATACGTTCACAAACACAGGGACATTTATATGATTACGTAGCGAAACCTATTAAGTATGCCTGTATATTAATAATGTTGAGAACATGCATATATAATTAAAAAAATAAATAAACCTGCGATGATAATTAATCCAAATAGTCCATTAATAATAGAACTAGCAATTACACTCGGGTGGATTTAGGTGCTGCTGCAGTAGTAACGGAAATAAGGCAACTTAAACGCCTAAAAACGTTTCCTGCTTCAGCTATTACGTGGTAATTTTAAAAAATCCACCCTTATGCTTATCTTCGTTATAAAGGAAATTTATGCGTCCAATTTCAGTTTTCTAGTATATTTTATAAATTAAGATTTGACCATCAAAACCTCTGCCTCTATAGTACATAATATGTTTTCAAATTTTTATATAACATAAAATACAGTTTATCACCCTTCGCAAACAAACTTTCATTCTTTATTCAATATTGAACCTTAAAAGTGGAATTTTCCAAAACCATTTCTCATTGTTAGATCATAAAAGGAAATTTTTACCCAAGTTTCATAGTTCTAATATGTGTAGTTTTATTATTATTATTCGTTGATGAATAAATAATGCAAATAAATAAATTAAATAATGCAAAAAGACCTTTCTCTATATAATATTAGTAGTGATTACGTTTAGATATCAAACACTCTTCGATTTCAATATCCGCGTGGGAGTATCACTTTTATAACGTCATAAGCCATGACGTAGGGCATCACAAGAATGATAAAAACGAGATATGTTGTATATTCAACGTTCGAAACTTCAATAAAGTTTAAGGTATAATCTTAAAAATATTTAAAAGAGTAAATTTTCACAATATGTCTGACGCTTGAGATAAGAGATAACCTAAAAAATTTTAACTCATTAAAGATCTTGGATAACATAAATTTTTAATAGTCTCAAAATAAGCAATACACACAATGATAATAACATAACTCAAGCAGTAATAAACACATGTAATCTATTTCATAGCAATGGAAAGTAAAATATTTTTTAAAGATGGCTTGCCTCTCAATGTAACAATAAGATGTACATTGTAACTTTCATCGCTTAAAATGGTTTACGCGTGTCAACGTCACGCAAGTATACATAGATAAAGGAGTTACGTGTCCGGACATCGACCGGATAATCCAGTAGCGCCGTCGGCAATAAACGTGGATCGTGTAACCGGACACGTTGATCCTATTGCCGCTGCATGACACGGCGACGAGCGCGCTCCTTAAGGGACATATCCACTGTTTTTAGACGTATATATATCTACTGCTTACCCTATATATTAACTTATCTCTCATTTTTAAGTCGACATAGTCTTATTATCAGTAGTTATTTAAGTTTTAAAATATATTAGTGACGTTTAAGAAATATATCGACTAGTATTCAGTTCCCAGTTCTTTGTTTGTTCTGTTCTTTTAATCTTCTTTTTTGGCAAATATCACATCTTTGCCTTTAATGTCGCTAATATCCAGGGATGGGCTTATTTGCCAGCTTGTTAAATAAAAAAGGTAAATTAGTACTGTTAAGACCCAAACTTTCAGTGGTTCTGTTTTAACTAATTCAATTGTAATAACTTCGAAGTTTTTTTATGTTGATACTTGCATCTATTGGATAAAAATCCAGCCGTCTTCTCTACGTCGTTACATACTTCCATAATTCTCCCACCTGACATCGACGTCAATAAATTTTACAAAGTTATATACTAGCGACTGAACCACAACAGATGAAATTCAGCTTTCAGGTTGCAACTCCGTAATCATTTTTCTTTACACCCAGCATATTATTTACATGTACGAGTATGATGCAGAAATTCAATGTTTGATCGTATTATGTTTGGCGTCTTATTCTGATACAATATTATTGTGTTAATAATATTAATAGAGTAAAAAAGTTTAATAACTGCAAACTTATACCAGAGTTCAGAAAATATTGATAAGTTTCATACTTTTCTCAAATGACATAAAAATATAGCAGTAGAAAAGGATATAGATGTGTATTGGTTGAATACGCTCCATTACATGCTCTTGTCTGTACAGACGCTTAATCTAAGTGCCACTAATACTAATCTGCACCGTCTTTAATGGACATAATTGTCGCTAATGTACTTTCTAACGTAATACCCAAGGATTTCTACGTTTTTCACTATTTAAAATAATAAAATTTCAGTTATAGTGATACTTTCAATCCTCAACTGATGGCAGCAATTGCAGCACTAGAATCTATAATAGTGGAATATAGCGCCTAAAAAATTTTAGAACCTATCCTAGTTGACACACAAATGACCTCGAACAACTTTCTCGGCCACTTTCTTCAAACGATGAAGCGGACGTGAAATTATACGAAAACAAAAACAAATATGAAATACATTCCTAATTACTTGACATGACACAATAGAACGTCTCATTTGAAAGTATAATTGCCAAGTTGCATCTCTGCAGAATTGACTAGATAACCGGCGCGGGGACGGCGTTGCAGGAGAACTTACGAACCTATAACTTCTATCGTAATTATACCATTGAAACATAAAACGCTGTTCAAAACTAGAACAAGTCTAAAAACATTAGGGCAATCCCACGAGAGAAATAAATGCGGTGCTCCGTTACTTAAATTGAATGTAGACTGAGTTCAGTCTCGTTGGACGGCTCCGTATTTCATAACTGTTTTGGGTGCTCCATTAGTGTATTAAACCTAGTTTTGATGTATTTTCCCGCCACCTTATTTTACAGCTACAATACCATTAGTATCCCACGTGGAGCGAGTTCTCCCGTGACTAAACTTCGGCTGACGATTATGAAATTTCGTCAAGCTTCTGTTAACGTTTCACATAGGTATTATTTAAGTCTTGCAAGATGTAGTTATTAAAAAAACTTTGTGCATAATTTTCAATGTTCTCATACTACAGTGAACCATTTTTTCAATCTTTCTCCATGTCTATGTAATTTAACTTAAAATACATTTAATTTATTCTGGCCCTCATTTAATGTCTAATGGACAATTTAACCTTCCAATTTGTATGCAGATGTAGCTAATTGGTTGCACAGTATCTAATAGGATAGTGATATAAAATCAAATCACAAAGGCTTGTATAATCTATGATAAGAAAATAAACAATAACTACAAATTTCCTTTTTTTTTTATTTTATAAAAATAATAAATGTTTTCGACATCTATCGAATCCTCAAGGACAGATATTCACCGCCTAGTATGTAGATTTCATGTAGTGTAAAATCGAAGATTCAAAACGTTAGCAAAATGTGTAAGCCATCCATAAAACATTTTTATGTAGGTACTAGCTGTACCCGCAATTTCGTTCGCGTCGAATTTAACAAAAAAGTTATTTAGTATATTTAGTATTTTTTTGGTCTGAGTTGCTTCATATTACATCAGCTGTATGTCAGTGAAATTCCCGTCAAAATCGGTCTAGCCTTTTCAGAGATTTGATTTAACAAACAGAAGACAAACAAGAATTTAAAAAATGTTATTTTGGTGTATGTACCGTATGTATATTCATACGCACCTAGTAAAAAGCGGTTATTTCAATATTACAAACATACATTCCATTTTTATTTTTATGTATAGATAAAAGGCGATTATATACTTGCTAAGACAATCGCACATTTTTTAATTATGAACACCTGTTCATAATGTCAGAACCTTCTGACATTGACCTTTGTATGAATTTACCATTGACCCAAAAACATTGTAAGACTAATGATATTTTTTAAACATAAAATATCACTACCTAATCACTTAGTACCGCCTACGTAAACAATTTATCGTAGAGCTCCGTAGCACCGTCTACGACGTAGGAGTCTCGTAGGCACAAAGAGGTGAAACGTGAGTAAGGTCCGAACATTACGTACTGGACATAAATTTCCACAAGATTCTGAAGTAGCCCGCGGGGAGGTGTTACAAGAAAATTATGGGTTATCGAAACGAAACAGAGGCGTGCTGCAACAAATAACTCTCCGTATATGACGTTATTAGTGTAAAATTAGGTCTGTGTGGGAGGGAATTTATAATGCTGAAAGGTGCGTACCCCTATTATTCTTAAACTATAGGCAGTAAACAATCATTACTAGAGTTGAAAGTTTATCACGTTTAGATGTAATGTGAAACTACACTTTTCTTACATGGAGACAATATACTATAATTGTATACATATACAGTAAGTCACAATGTTACTACTTACACAGAATTACTCATATTATAAATTACTCATATTATATTTTGCGATGCCTACCTAGTAAGGAATCACCTATCAATCCTATGAAGTATAAGCCACGTGGTTTTGAACGCGAACGTCCTCTTTCAACAGATGATATTGAAGGAGATCGAACATTTAATTTAATTATAGTCGGACATAGTGTGCAGTTAAAATCTTATAGTTAAACTTAACCAATGTTTAGTTAAATGTAATTAAGAATAATATTAATATATCCAATTATTTTTTGATACTTTAAAGTAATTTCTTGAGTTCAAAATAAGGTACTCGCATGTCTCAGTTATGCTTTATATATTATATTCTGTCCATTGGCAGCCATGGCCATTTACCAATCAGCCGAATTTGAAGCTTTAAATATATAATTAATAGGAATAAACAAGATATTATGACATCCAGCGTACTGGTTCAAAAACTGCAAACTTTTAAGTTGATGACTGATGTTTTACACCCTAAACGTCATTAACATATCCGTTAAGAAGCTTTAAAACTAAAAGTTAATGTTGTGGCCAGTAAAGTTGACATAAACAAACAGAGTAAACATTTTCTTGCAGAAGACCCGCCGCCCGCCCGGCTGCGGTTCGATCGAAGCTCGGTCCAATCAATTAACGAAAGCGACTCCGTTATGCCAGAGAGGCATTTGATTGCTTCGATTGGGGTTTAATTGGCGAATCACAGCGAGCCTGCGATACGGGCGCTCGCGAACAACCGACAAATGACGAAGCCAACTGCACATAACAAATTGGTCGTCCCTTGCTGCCACAGTTTATTGAAGCATTCCCATGAATGATGAGAATCAAATGATTCAATACGTGTTGTTGTTATCCTCGCTTGTAAGGTTTAAAATTAAAATGATATCCTGTTCGAACCTGATGTAGCAAAATAATATTGTGTTATTAGTCTCGCCGGTTCGATTTACTTTATAAAGAGTCCATTTATAAGGCTATTAGGTATCCATGCTGCTAAATTACTAAATCTAAAATTATACATTTCATGAAAATTAGAAGAGATAACTAAAACATTATTACAAATTATATATTAGTTTCCAATAACCTTAGTTCAACACAGAATCAGACCACAATAACGATAAAAACATTTTTTAACTCGATAAAATACAGTCCTAATGGATTACTTTCGAAGTGACCAAACCGAAACGCCGAAATCCGATCGCATTAGCGTCAAAACTCATTCCATTAACGAATCTTGTCTTATTGAACTTCCACGTATTGACTTTGAGGCATCGAAGCCTTCCAGCCCACCCCTTCCCTCGATCCCTGTTCTCTTTGGGTCAGTGATTTCCAATTAAGAGTCGATTTCATAAACGCCCGACTTGTCCTACCGATGGGATAGATTACGGCGCGATTCATTTTGCTTCACTTTTATTCTTTTTTTTAAAGTTATTGAATTAAAAATTACATTTCTATCGTTAGTATAGGAAAGATGAATATGTATTTGGTGGAGTCGTTGCATGCACAACACCAAACAGTTTTATTTTAGGCCCCTCTTAATTATTTTCCATATTGGGTATAATTTATTTTGTATCATTTTGTATATAAAACAATTTGAATAATGTCGTTTGAGCATTTCAGGGATAACAAGAAGTAGTGAGGGTACTAACTATTAAGGCATAAGTAAATAGTAGCGAAACACGGGCCAACTTGATTTAACAAAAAGCAAATATTGTACACGGAAGTGGAACTCAATAACTTCATTAATCGCATTATTAAATAACATTCTAGAAACTAATACTTAACCTGTTTAACACTACAAATACTACGGAATTTACATTCGTTACTATTTTAATATAATTAGGCATACAAAGTTACTATAGACTTAGTATATTACAGGTAAGCCTACAGTAAAATTTTACTTGCACGCAAATCCATTATTTCTATTTTTGATAGACTGCTAACTTTAACACTATGTATGTCTAAATGGAAGATTATTCAAAGCAATTTACTTCGTGGAATAATTATCAAATGTTAACAAGTGTCCTCTGAGAACGAAAAATCTAGTACACTGGACAATAAATCGATAAATATAGTACACTGTAGTAATTTTAGCAACTAATTCATTTGTCAGTCAATATTGGATATCGGCGGACGTGTTAATTACATATTGATTAAGACAGATGGAGCTTATGATACGTAATAATCAGACAGGTATAACGATCAGTGGCTTAATGTGATTACAACTACCTAAATTATAATCAGAAATAATTTTGATTCTGAATGATTAAGTAATTTTTTCTGTATGCTAAATTTATTTATCATTATAAATTAAACTTTTATAAAGAGGATGTCACTTTTTGTATGGGCGTTGGTTTCCTATTGCAAAAAAATCTATTCATATAATCACATAAACAGGGGTATTTATGTTGACAAAAAAATATATATATATAATTATAGCACCCGAAATTATTAATTTAATGAGATGAATTAATTTTAGGCCTAAAGGCTATAAACCTGAATGATAGGTTTATAAGTTTAAGCGAATTAAAAAAACTTAAACTATATATTTCTACAAATCGGGGACTTTTCAACTTCTATGGTTCAGTTATTTACGGTACGATGTAGTAATTTGTAAAAAGTTTAGTAAACTTACCAATTCTTGTCCACGATGCCAATTACATGTTCCTGGACTTACACAAACAAAAAGGCAGCAGATTTTAATTTCGCGTGAATTTTAGAAGATTCTATACTTTTTCTAGTTTTTGCCAATAAAATCTATGAACGATAAAAAGAGATGAAATAAATTTCTGATAACATTCAGAGTGATAAATAAATATTCAAACGGATTGTTACTATGATTAGTGAACAACTTAAGGGACGGCAGTCTTTTTTATTCCGTTCAAAGACCTCAGGTTCAACAACTTCTATCGAAGGGGAATGTATTACGTGCACCCTAAATCATGGAAGCGTTTAAAATTATTACCATAAACGATCACTCGCTCAGAATCAACATTAACCGCAAAGCTATAATCGGTTCGGAGCCATTACTATATTAATACAACTAAAATACCAAATAAATAATGAAGCGGAATATTAATTCCCAAAGTTTTCGTCATAACTTATTGTGAAAGTGCGATATCCTCGCGAAGAGGGAGCATGTAAGGACCTTGACCAAGAGCTGGCAAGCTGCCAACGTTCGGAAGGTCATCCTTCCCGGTGTAGTATTGATTCGGGATGCTCTCGTTACCCACAGCGGCTTCGAGCAACGTGTTGTTTCGTGCGTGTACAGACAGAGTTATGTGATCTGTTACTGCTTTTAACCATAAACAATTAACCAGTACTTGCCTTCCAAAATACTTAGATTATTTACGTCCATGAAAAGTTGACATTTCATATTGCAGGTGGTTGTCAGACCTTTTTTTGTTCAAGGTTACTTATGCACGCACTAAAACTAATCAACCTCGAAGACCCAGAACCAATATTTTACGTGAAGTCGTTTTACCAATTCTGACCAATTACGATTACAACCATCTTTAAGATTTAGACACATCAAACCTTATCATTAATATAAATTATTACACAGGTAGTAATATGTACTTTTTTACCTAAGCAATATTCAAGGGTTGGTATCCTCTATATGGAAGATAGGTTGAGAACCTTGACCAGGCGCTGGCGAGTTGCCAACGAAAAGGAAGGTCGTCCTTCCACTAGCGTATCGATTCTAGTCTTACGTACGTACGACTTCGTATAGAATACAACATGTAACAGAACGTGCCATCATGTATTAAAGAAGCCCGAATGGCGAGAATACCTTGAGAAGGTCGGGAGACTCGCGCACGTTAAACAGTAAAGTTATTTAGCTTTTATTTCAGTCTAAAAATGAGCGTCATAAATATTATACAGCCTGACGAATACACAACTAACAAATGCGAATAAACAGACTTCGACTTTATCTACTTTATATTGTGGCGAAATTAGATACCTCGCTTATTATATCTTATTTTGGAGCTTTGATGTTTCGAAATGGAAAATTAGGCTTGCAATAACCGGGTAATATGAATGTTCGTTATTAAAAAGGATGAAGGTTCGTTATTATGACCACGGCGCAAGCGCGGTAGCGGTTATTATGCAATATCTAGCGATTTATATCGTTGTAAATAAACTGCCTCTCCGTCGTCTAATATCACAGGTTTACGAAAAGTTTATCGAAGTCTATTTTACTATCAATGACTATTCTAGATGTCATAGTATTTACTTCTCTATTCGTCTCTCTTTAGACCTTGATACCATACGAGTGCGCATGACGTGCTATATCGTCCATTTATAATTTGATCGTTACAGAATTTTTATATTTAGTGTTTTTACGTTACCCGAGCAAAAATACAAATAATATTGTTCAAAAATTTTAGTTATTGTTTTAAAAATAACATAACTTTAGTAATTTGTAATGGTTATATTTATATTGGGTATATGCTTTGGCGTAAACTTTAAAAGTACATTGAACGATTTCGTGGCTCAAAATTTTTGCAACGTAAAATTCTCAATGAAATCCTCAGAGCGTTTTTCGAGATAGACATATGGATTGGTCATTAAAAAATATAAGATTTATAATTACATTATACGTAACAATTTAAATATTCCTTCATTATTTATTTGTAAACTTAAAGACTATGTTTCCAATGAACCAGACCTAAAATACTCCAAAATATAAACATGCGCCACATACATTATAGCGAT
The DNA here is from genome assembly GCA_018251375.1 of Calpodes ethlius. Taxonomy (NCBI): domain Eukaryota; kingdom Metazoa; phylum Arthropoda; class Insecta; order Lepidoptera; family Hesperiidae; genus Calpodes; species Calpodes ethlius. The sequence goes on from DWPA01000070.1 coordinate 34,705, forward strand.
ATCAAACCTGAAATAATAGAAAATCATAAATGAACAGGTTTTAGAAATAAAAAATAAATGATTCCAGAACGATTATCCCCTAGCTTACATGGGATAGTTTAATTATAAAAGCGAGCATGAAGGCATTGGCGCCACGCCGCTCTGCTCAATACCGAGGTGACGTCTAGTGGTCCGCCCTGATAATCATCGTGCGCTCATTTGCATTTAAATGAACCGATTACTTACTACAAGACGTGATGCGTCTAAATATAGGACGCAAGTTGCTTACGTGTAGGTACGCTAGCCCCACAGCATTCATTCATTATTTTTACGTCAATACCAGGGCTGCTATGTAACTTTATAGGCGGAGTGTAACTATCCAGGGGGGCTGGACACCGCGTTTGGAGGACAATAACTTTTTATAGCAAATGTTAACCAACGCACAAATATGAATATTCTGACAAGTGCTCGAGGGATCCGTTAGGATCTTCCACGGTTGAAGTACAACAAATTGTATATACCCAAAGCAGCTAAATACGTACACTTTAATAATTTATCATTATTTTAACTTTTAAACAATATACATCTTGATCGCATGATACTGGGAATTACATAAATAAAGTTTGAGGAATTTAATTACTGTTATCGTCACATAGTCCAACACAGTATTCCAAGGATCAAGTGCTAACTATGAATAGACTGTGTTTCGTTTTGGATTGCGTTCAAAGCGAGATTTTAGCACCAAAATCCCATTTTTAGAATACTCGCAATATTTTCAGCGTGCAGACAAAATAACCGGAGTAACTAAATGAGCAATATATCACGACCTGCAAACGACTGGTATAATTTGTGTGTCAAGTTGGCTTAATGGCTAGTAGGTATGTTGTGAAAAAGCTGATGCTCCGTCGCTATGAATTCAAATTTACATTTCGCGAGATCGCCGCCGCTGCGTCAACGTGACACATAAATGAGTTTCGCCGGCCATCGAGCCTGCAGCTATTACGTACACAATGACTACGTGATGCGCTTATCTCGATAGTTTATGTTGTCCTAGTTTTCGTATCCCGAATACGAGAAAAATATTACACAGACGGTCATCGCACTGTATGTTAATGATGCCTATATTTGTAAATAAAAGCCTGAAAATTGGCATACTAGCGAACTAATAGTTAGTCATCACCTTCACCCATAAACATAAGTAACACCAAATTCACTGTTCGCAAAAACAAAAAATAGAAAGGAAGACCGTATTATTTTAAACGCTGATGCTGCGACCGGGTAATATGTACAAATCATTTCACTGACGATTTTGAAAGGAAGGTAGGAAAGCGCAAAATATATCGTGTACGAGAACCGACTGGATTACTCTGGGTTGTACAAAGTAGTAGCCTCCAATAGTAGTAACCCAGCTGCTATAATTCCGTGCATTGTGGAGCCGAGTGCGGCTCGAGCAGGGCAGAACTTAGACTCAAGATAAACAGAACCCCTTACAATGTATATAAAATTATTATTTAAATAAAGGTGGTGAGACTTTAATAGGGTAATAAAAATTTAGGGATGTGGTGATAGGTGTTGAGGTAACGAATGACCAATAATATTAGCAGAACGACATATATAATTTAGCACATTTGGTAAATTATTTGTATAGAGGCGAGTACATTTTTCTTGCACAAGTACATTTAAGCCGCGGCTTCCCACGCCCCAGTTTGCGGACATCAAGCTATTTATAGAATTGGGTCGCATTTCAGCAGAGCGTCGGCCGTAGAACCTAAACGTAGTTCAGAATAACTACGATGCGTACATTTAAAGCACGTCTAAATGACGTGTTTCGGATGACGTAACTCAAGCCAAATTTATCTTATTCGCTACAGTCAACCACATTAAACTTCAACAATTAATTTAACTGTTATTCGATATTAGGTGTTAGAAACACTTTTCGACATGATGATTGATGTCATTGTTCCAAGTCTGGCTCGCAAGAAGCGGTCCCTCTCCCTGTTGCTAATAATACTTAGACTTAGTACTTAGTACCTCTGGCTTTATAATTATATATTATTAACTATGATGAAGCTGCTTGTTTAAAATGCGTTATGAGAGATGTAGGTAGTGATACTCAGCTGTGTAAAGAAAATATTAGCGTGATAATGTTCTGAATCGAGTGGCTCGTCCCGTGAAGTATGCAATGAGAAAGGATGCTATATTACCACTCAAGAAAGTATAAACGCCATTATATAATAAATAATACAACCGCTCAAACATAATTAAAGACAAACCACTATAGTATTAAATTGTATGTCCAACTTTCACAGATCCCCTTCAGCCGCTACTTCTGAGGATTACGTTGGTTACATTATTTCGATTCGGGTTTTAAAGTTGATAAGTCGTAGGATTTAATCGCCCACCCGATAGCAGCAACTTTATGAGCCGAGCGCTTTGACGAGGATTACTGATTGCTGGGTAATGACATTCGTTTGTTTAAAAGAACTCTGATGAGCAATAATAATACGATTTCCCAACAACCTTCCTACACTAAAATGTATCATCATCATAACCCATAACTGTCCCATTGCTGGACCTGGGTCTCGTCACACGATGTAAG
>DWPA01000071.1:0-37236 GCA_018251375.1 Calpodes ethlius
ATTGAATAGCTAAAACTATGTTGCTACAAATAAGTATTGCAACTCTCTTAAAATCTCTAATAGCGCAACGAATGTACCATCCCTATCTTAAAGTGTCTTCAACCTCGACTCCAAATATACAGCACTCGTCTTCCAAACGTGTGCACGAGCGTTCCAAACTCCACCGTTTCCCCCGTTGCTACAACGTACACGAGAACTACAATTGGTCTCTTGGATTTCTCTTAAATGAAAATACCTTTTCTTAATTTACTTTAGATCTCTTTCGTCCTACGTGATCGGATAAGTTAACAGCAGTGGAAAGGTTCACACTTTATTTCTTCTTAGTGAGGTATTAAAAAGTTGTTCAAACTTTCTGTTTTGGTTTGAACCTTCACATGAAGTGTTTTGTATCTGTCGAGACTGCTAATTTTATTTTCAACCGATTTTATATGTTAACTTTAGTTGTATGTATTATCAGGCTGCAGTGGCCACCGAAACCAGTATTAGTTACTCGATTGTTTCTAATCGTGTGTTAGTTACGTGTCCCTCCTGCAATCGTGAAATTTCCCTGAACTCAACTATGTGTTTGTTTCTGTAACTTTACTCACATTATTTCTTTGATGAACAGAGTTATAGTTCCAGCCACATTATTTAAATAACAAAGCGTGTAACTGTGATTTGTGGTAGCGTAAAATTAAATAAACACCAAGTTTACTGTGTAAACTTTAGTTACAGACTTCAAGTGTAAATATAGAGTAGTTGTTTTGTATAAATATTAATTTTAGGAACTAGATATAAGATAGAAACGAAAGATTATGAGATGATATGTTGGTGGAACCCATTCCTGGTTCTTCATTTTGTTGCTATTTGCATCTTCTGCATGTTCTGCAATTTATTGTTGGCGTGATAGTTTTACATCAATGTAGGTTGTTGTGGTACAATAGAACGATGTCGCGGTCTCTTACGTATCTGCGATATTTACATAATCTGTAGCTTTTAATCGTTAACACTTTAATTTCATATTTAATAATATATAAATACTTATGGAAACGTAAGTTAAAATTTAGATGTAATTTAAGTTTTGAATTGCATAACGCGTCTGCAATCTTCGTCGATCAAAACTCAAAATCTATATTGTAAGTATCCGTATCTGTAGTAAACGAATCCAAATCGAAAAACCTACAGAATTTATCTGAGATCTGGGGTCTATAAAACAGGGTATTTTGGTATTTTTTTATAGCTAAACGAATATCGTCTCCTTTTTGCAGAAGTTATTACTCATTATCTAAAAAAAAGTTAGTTTTTTTATGATTGATATTATTTGAAAAATTTAAGATAATACATAGTTCATACACTTTTACGATTATAATACGAGGCTTAACTACGTCCGAATCCATTGTATAAAACAACTTATCAATTCTAATACCGTCCTCCACTTTTTCCAATGGACATCAGCTGCTATGTTCTAATTGATATCCCTATGGTTTCCTTAATTGACATATTGAAATGAAACAAATAGTTAACATGCTTATTATTTTTAAGCTGTTTTTGCGCACTTCAATATAAGTATAATAATTTAATTTTTCAAATGTATTTAATAAATTTGTATGTAAAATTTATTGGCATCGATGCTAAGTGTATACGAGTGAATATCACGATTATATTTCTCATTGGTATCATTTCTGTCCCGGCGCGCGTAGCGTTTAAAGTCACCCTTATTCATTTTCATAACGATCTAAAGGAAGTATGACTTACAAAAAACATGAAGCGCGTTACATAATCCATCATCAGTTCTGTATTTTATTCCGTCCGTAATTTGTTGCCAATTCTGCCATGATCGCGTTATCACAAAAATGCAGTTTAAAATCGGTTCATACAAACGACAAAAAAGGAAATGCTGCGTCACGCACCTGCGCTGCCCCGGCGTTGCACCGGCGCCGCGCCGACGTCGCACCGGCGCCGTGACGTTTCCGTCCCCAGCCACCCGTTACAAAGGCATACAGCGACGATATCCCGATAGGGGTAAAATGTATCAATTTTTTAAAACAAAATAAATATATGTTTGCGTCGTATCAAATATCATCGATATCGGTAAAGTAGGATTAATTTATTAACAAGTCTATCCCCTAGTATGGAATGTCGAAATAAGTGTTATAAGTAATCCATGGGTTTACAAAAAACATTTTTCATTTTATAAATCTATGACTTATACAGGTTTCACTGATACACTTACGCATGTCATTATTTGATTCTAGTATTGTTTTGGAAAGGCGTCTTTTAGCTGAGAAGACAGGGAAAGAAAGTCTCCAGCATATCTTTTGAACAAGTAATTTTTAACGTAAGGTGCATCGATTACAGAAAAATAAATACTATCTAATCTGAGCGGAACCAGTTGTAGTACTTAACACATTTTCCGTATATCTTTGTCATTAATATATTCATCTACCCAATAGTAATTCTCGCCAACAAGTTGCTCTTTTACACATTAATTCCATATTGAATTTGAGACTTTATTATAAACTTGTACACCAAACCCTATAAAAGGTCTCTACCCCTTATTAAAGCGGTACAAAGACGTAACTAATTGATCGTTGCATTGAGTTAACCTTTATGAATATGGTTGTGGGTTTTGCATGTACTTCTATTTTTTCGTATAATATCAGCATTGGATCGAGAGACTTATTGGTGATATTAATTTGCTTAGATTTGGAGTACTAGTTAGTTGACACTGTACAGGATACATTTTGGTGGGTACGCGTTCGTATTACATGATTCAATTCCTCCAACATCTTTCAACCATCGAGCGTCCCGATGCATGGTCAACATCTCTCCAGTACGGATAACGCGCTTTGTTTCATCGTTCATTATGCGTGCTGCTAAGGATTGGTATAAATTGGCCACGTCAGAGTTTCTTTTCAATTATTACATTGTATTCATACTAAGAGTGAGTATTTTCCACTTAGTTACCACTTAGTGCCACTTACCGTGCGGTGATATTGTGCCTCAAGCATCAGTGTGTAAATTATAAAAAAGACCTCAGTACCAGAAATGATGGTGGTATTGGAAAGTTTTCATCACGATTATCTAGTAACCCCGGCTGAGTGTTACCGCGGTTACTTATCCAACAATACTGTCCAATCCACTATATTGTCGATCGCCTACGCTACTATTACGAGCGTGTGTTGCCACGCCGCTCGGCCAGACATTTTTCATTTATCTCAATTAAGGAACAAACAATGTACGTAAACTGTAGAATTCCATTGCACGTGAAGTTTCTACGTAGTAGTTGAAGTTTTTTAATCACGTAGTAATGAGATAAAGTTGCCACCACGCGGCCGCGGCCGGATTGTCGCTTGAAACCACTATTGTTTGGTTTAAACGTCCATTGCTCACTCGAAATAAACAATGTGCAGAGGTGAAAAACTATTTACTATTATTTTTCAAGCTCATAGAAAATACAACCTTGCATTTTACATCGCAAAATAAACGCTGGATACAAAAATATAATGACACTACTACACTGTCTGGAACTGTCGACCGTGCGTATGGAAACAAAATAATACATAGTATTTTTACTTTATTCAATTACATGAACAAATAATAGGTTTAATATGTTTAATAAAAATCTCGATGGTCAGATACATGATGTTTCGTTTCGCTTAAATAGGAGACGTAAGATCAGCACAGTTCTCTACCATCACATCTAGATCGCGTGTCAATCACGTTAACAACACGAGCGACGCAGTCATTTCAACGAAATAATAAAATGAGAGGAAACAATTGGCCGCTCGCAGACACCGCGCGCCGAGACTGCGGATTGAGTTAAATTCAGTAAACTTTTGAATAAGTGGAAATTCATCTCATCAAATCATTGTGTGGTCGCGTGCACATTTTAACTTACATTTGATTAGCCCAACTCGTCATACGAGAGCACACTCGGCATGACGTCCACTCTTTTATCACAAATAGATTTACTAAAATTATGAATATCTTTGCTTTGGTTCTATTGCGTTTGCAAATTCCGCTCAATATCAATTTTCACATGGATACGATTTTGAATTTACTTCAGGCCGAAGTGTCTCCATTTTGGGATGTCTTCGCAGCGTATTTCAATCTTTTGTAAGCTTTCTAAATCAATACCATGTTTTAAGCGGTCAGCGGTATGTTATCGTTGGCACTAAGATACACAAAAACTCTGGGCAAAGCCAGAGCGGACCACTAGTATTTAAGAAAGTAATAACACTGTAATTACTTCCTCACTCGATTTCTTTCCTGAACCCGGTAAAAGGAATCTGTTGTCATCACAAAAAGCCATCCAAAAACTTGTAAGCGACGGAAATAAAATACGTTGAAAGAAAATAATACCCTTTATGTATACGTACTCGCATGAAATAGTCGGCTGGGTAAACGTCGTAGCCACACCTATTTTTTATTTGCTAAGCTCGTACAGACATGGATCACTTATAACTTTATTATAGATATGTATAGACAATACTTAAGTATCCATGAAGTAGTTTAATCAAAAGTAATGGGGTGGCTTACAATGCTAATCCCAGTCCCATGCCCATCTTTCTCTCTTTCTTTCCATGCCGCCGTACTACGGTATCATTAAAGACAACAAAATCCGCTAAGTGGTAAGGTTTTACACAGGAATAATATTGTTATTAATTCATTAATATTATTACTTGTATTAGCTACCTTATTGTAAAATCTGCAATACCACCCTCTTGGCGGACATAATCGCCAAAATAACTGATCGTGTTCCATCTAGGGTCTTGAGAGCCAGTTTATTCTTCCTTTATTTATTTCTTCTTGCAGCAATGCATCGGTGAAGAAAATGGGTGGCGGGCACCATTGTTTGCCTTCAGATGGGTCGTCGGACCGTGTCCGACATTTGTCCGCTATGTACATAAAAAGTTATGTTGTAACAAAACCTAGATATAACAATTTATTAAAGATACAAGCATAAATATAGCACAACATGAAGCGGCGGGACAGCGTCGCGGCCGTCCGGCGTGTCCGGGACAGCGTCTTTGAAGAGGTTTTATTATTACTCCTTTGACGATGTCTGTATCATAAAAACTAGGCATTTTATGAGAGAAACGTTGATAAAGAATACTGACAAAACAATTTGCGACACTAAGGTTTACGTTTTGTTGTGAGCACAAGAATAAATTTCTTATAGAAATAATAGAGGGCTAGAATTTGAGCGTAACTCAAGCGACAGTATTCAGACGGTACTTCTGAGCCGTGAGTATTCAGTGCCTAACTAGCACATAACACAACACAAGGAAATGGCTCTCTTGCTATTCACGAGCGCATCGCGCTTCTGAGCAAACAATGGCGTATCTCTTTTAGGTCGGTGTAAAGCTCGAACGGAGCCCGCGACGTCGGGGCAAGTTTGTTAATTAACCAGCGAGCGATGAGCGGTGAGCGGTGAGCGTAGGTCGGTGAGCGGAGAGCGGAGAGCGTTGAGCGGAGAGCGTCGAGGAGCTGGCATTGTTAGCACGGAGCCGGCTCGCTGAACCGAGATCACTTCTAACTCGGCTCCAGCTCAGCTGTTGTTCTTTGTTTTAATAGATATGAATATTGTATCCCACTTCTATTATTTTGCACAAACAATGAATAAAATTACAGCGCGGAATTATAGAAATGAGTATGTCGGTAATGTAGGACGCGGAAATGTACACGTGCATATTACTTAGTGTTTATTTAGTTTATTATGTAATTTGCACAAACTCTTACAGAATAGAATAAAGCATACTGATCTCGCCAGGTGATCACGAAAGATGAAAATACGAAAATTCAATTTATTAATGAAAATACAATTGGACAATAAAACTTGACCTTATTTTATTTTAGTGAAACATTATATTTTTAAAGAAGGCTGCCAAAATTGGGCCACACTATTAAATTGGATATTAGTATTATAGACTAACTAATCAAAGAGCAGGTTATAGGAGCGGTATTTCCGAAAAGGTAAAAAAAGACCGACCTTTTTTCTCTCACGGTGTTTTGACATGTGATAAGTCATCCTCAAAGTTATCTTCCATGTGTGTTTGAATCCACTGTATACTTACGTATACGATACGATACGTTGGTTGATAGTCTTTTTACAAATCCATTTACAAATCAAATCCTACTTCAAAGAATAAGGGCCAGACAATTTTTTGTATGCTCCTAATCAATATACTATAGTGATATCAAGAATATTATAGGTATACATTCGATCACCGCGTTCTCCGGTACAACTCTCATGGGCCACCTGTAGAGCAATACATGTACATGTGTTCGTCAAGCGGCGTGCTCCCCGGCTCCGTGTTTCGGTTCACTGAGCCGATCTGTTTGAAACTCGCACGAGTTGCCGATCTAATACTGTATAGTGGTTCGATCGCTTTTGAACAAGTAATGAACGTCACAACTTCCACTTTGAATGTAATAATATTCATTCTACGTGATTTTGACTGTAGCGCGCGGGGTGAAAGTGAGTTGAGGAAGTGTGCTTCAAGTTTAATCAATATTATGTAAAATTCTGCGTGAACGATAAGACGAATCGACAATGAGCGAAGTCATGAATTTAGAGCAAATATCTGAATTCGCCTGATGGTGAGTGGTCACCGTGAGACATGGATGTCCAGTAATGCTAAGGCAGTACTGGTGGTTTTCCCGGCGCTAGAGCGACGACCTGCATGACTACTGGCTTCGAGATTGCGACCGGAACAGGTGAAGAGCATTTCAAAGTCGATTTATAAGGATAATTTCATTTGATTTGTTCACGTTACACTTTCTTAACAACCTCATCAAGCAGAGAGTGATCTTCATATAGATTCACGTGATTAAGTAGGATTAAAGAGAGGGTTGGTGCTCGAAGACCGTCGACAGACATTACTAACTAACCCAAAAACCACTCTCCAACTCAATCTGATTCATGGCAGAAAACTAACGAGCAAAACAACAAATAATTATGTTGACACAGTAATTTAGTATGATTACCGTGTAGTGTACACAGCACTTGTGTACATTTCCTCATAATATTACACGGAGTGCCCGTCGGAGCGTCGCCCGACATCAACTATAATCAGCGAGTTAGATCAACTAATTAATAAACTAGAAGGCAATCCCTTGACGTTGCGTATTCGGTAATAATAATTTATTTATGAGCGCGCCACATACGGAACTAACCCCGACCGCGCCGAGCGCCGTGCGCTCCCACCGCTGAGTTCGAATGTACCTGCCGTACTGTTATTAGATATACTGTCTTGTTAACCATCATCACTTAATTTATAACCTGTGCTTATGGTAATATTGTACGTGACGGTATATTACGTTACTGTTTGTAGTATAAGTTAAAATATTGCTACCAGGATTAATCTACGTCGATCAGAGCCCGGTGGCTTCCAATAGAATGGAATTTTAGTCCTACGGCTTCGCAACATTTTCAGCGATGTACCAATAGCAAGCGGAATAGGCTTTTCCAAGCTCCTGCTTGAAGATGGATAAAATATACACAATATATCGCTGTATGTTAGCAATAACCTAACAGTTTTTTGTATCCATATATAACGAAGATTCATTTATTACCCGACTGCTAAGGAAGGGTTGTTTTTCGCGCCTGTCATGTATGTAAATTTCATTATTATCTCGTATCTTCCAAACGGCTGGATGAATTCCAGCACTTAGCTATCGTTGTATTTGTTTTGAAGTCCTAAGGATCCTCAGATAAGTTTTAAATAATTAAAATGAAATATTTTTGGCCTGAAATAGTATAGAAACATTAACCATATCTATCGAATTGAGTATCAAAATAAAGGGAATCATAAGGATATACATATCTATATATCCTTATAATATATAGATGTATATTTTATACATTATTTAAAATGTATTTTAATTTTGTTTTCTAATCTCAATCTTATTTCAGTTTTCTCGGAATCTCTGTATTTGTTTGCTCCCCCGCAGACGCCTCCAGGGAAGAAAAGTATCGAAGGAACTGACCCGTGTTGTAAGTTACAAATGTGCCAAGTATTATCTACATCTCTTTAGTGGATTCCGCGTGATGCTTGAACAGCTCATAGACAGACTCTGTTACGGTTTTATTATTTATATACATATATTCAGAGTACATCATTTGTTATGATGATACAGCGCTTCCACAATATTTATGCATTGAAATAAATTGCGAAGTCCAATGAGCGATAAAAATGTATTATTTGAGTTACAGTTAATGTTGAGGAATAAAAAACATACCAAACATATAGACTAGCGTCACATTGTCTATATTCGAGGGATATTTTCTGTCATATAATGAAATTTTGAAAATTTACCCCTTCAAGTAAGCCTTCCGCGCGCTCCCCAGTTCAGAGCAGAATACGTTAGAAGGAAGACCTAAATTTTGGTCGAAGCTGCGAGGGTAAATGGAATTTCTATTTAAATCGAAAGTGACGTAACATGGAACAAAAAAAATTGTTTCCCTTTATAAATAAATTTTGTACGTATGTATTTATTTATATATTGTAATAAATGCAACGCGCATTAAATGGGGAGGTTTTGGCTGAAATGCCTCCAGCTCACGGAAACCCTCGCTATAAGAACCGCCCTACAACGTAGCTAAGAACCATCTCCACCGACAAGGCCCTCTATTATAAAATCCACACTCAAATCGGTCCATCCGTTTCAAAGCTATGAAGCCACAGAGGGACCCAAATACAGGCACACACATTAAACTTATCTCTAGTTTTTGCGCCAGGAAGTAAATAATGTTCCTCGCACAAATTCCTTAAATGTGTTCTTGAACAAATCCAAATAGAGTAACGTTAATGGTACTTGTTAATATTCATCATTGAAAATACCAAGAACATTTGGAAATATAATCCTCTCTTATTTATTCAGAGTATTGCTCCTCTCCGACAGGAGCTGGTCTCAGAAAGTATCCATCTTGGTTTTAATAATAAATTAATCCACGAGCCTTACGCTTACAACGTTTGTTAAAAGTTCAAATATCAGATGTAGGAGTAACGTAACTAGCACACGACGAGGGAAGTTTCTCGTTCGTTCATAAATAACAGAGAGCGAGCGTATTACATTATGTTGTTGGTGTAATTGACTGCGAACAGACAGGCGCGAGGCGGTGCGACCCTGTATCACACTAACTCAAAAAGGGAATCAAACCCCAACATTAACTTAGTGACACCGTCTTCATTCTGTTCGTACGATTACATTATCAGTGTTTTTCAAAACAATAATCGACTTGAAATAAATAATATTATAAAAGGACTTCTTGTAATTATTGCTGAACACATGAAAATCGCTATTTATATACCTATAATATTTGCAGTTTCCTACATTTCTCATGAATTCCAGCAACAAAACTGAATTTTGATAAAAAGAAAGTTAACTTGAAAGTTCATCGTAAATAAAAATTGACTGATAAATCCCAGAGTTTTGAGGTAATAAACATAAAAAAATTTCATCGGAATAAAATCTTAAAAAAAAATCCGGGTAATTCCCCTTCACGGAAACTGAGGATGAATTTTTATCCTCGTTCATCCCATCGTGTGAATTATTGTCAAAAAGGTCTTTTAAAAATATTATGGGCTTGTAAAAACGGTTTTCCTTTGAAAAATATTATTACTTAAAATCGTAATTTTCGTTACTGACTTTTTTCTCCCTCTCACAACCACCTGAATGGTTAATGTTGGACGTGTGGAATTCACAAATATAATATACATTTTTATACTTATTTTAAACGAAATTTATAACGGTTATGGTTATGGGGTTTGTAAGTTAAAATGTAATTATTGATCAATTTATAACTTCAGAACCTCGTACTATGCATGACACTTTGTAGATTTTTTTCCAATTGGAATATTTTGTAATGGATTTAGCAGTATTGTGGGTTTTTAGAATAATAATTCCCTCCTATATATCATATTTTATAATAATAAATCAATGTAAATTCTCCGTAAACGTTCATAATTACAGGACCTCGCTTAATACCTTTGTTAATTTTTGAATTATAATGCAACAAATAAACTGAATCCCGCATTCATTACTCCGCTATCAGGTCCGACGGTTAAATTTTAGTGTGAAACTGTTTATTTGATCATATTCGGTTATAACACTTGGCAATTAGCCAGGGTGTAAGTCAGTTCACATTAAACTCATAACTTCAATGTGAACCTGCAACGACGGCAACGGCGACAACAGCGGCAATCGATACAGTGTCGCACGCGGGACTGCGGGCCTCCCATTACAATATCCTATAAAAAGTCCTCTTACATTACTTCACTCGCTTATGGTTTAAGTGAATTCGTTTTCCTGCTCGGCATTACGTCTGCAACCGTTTTATCTGTTCACTTGTTTGTACGCCCTCCCTCATCTTTTTTTATTACCGCGTTAGCTACTTGTCTGGAAGAAATCGCTGCTTTAGAGATGAGACCGCCTATATTTGTATTGTTTATCTGCGCTTAATCCGAATAATGTGCTCGCGGTGTACAATAAAATGTATTCCATGTAATAGTTTTATTTGTGGGGCGTGATATGTTTCCATATAAATTGTTCTTTAGTGTAATAGTATAGCTACATGTTAATAGTGAGAGCCGCTAGAGTTATGTGCTCCGTCCGACCTTGAGTCAAACCAAGCATTCTTGCTCGTGGTCCCCAGGTGGCGCTGGGACTCTCGTGTTCAATATCTTTGGGCTTTTTACTTTCCAGTGTAACCCTGACGGTATTCGTGTTAAGTCGGTGGCACGGTTATATACGTGCCCGGTTTACAGAATATATGAAATGTTCTATGTTATTCGATTACTGTGTTTTATTATATTTTCTACGTAACTTTTGCCTGGAAAAGAGTTCCATGATTAAAATAGAGCCTTTGTAGTTTCGTTACGTCCGTTCCTTCGCAACATAGTGTAGATTAGACCCTTAGTCCTAGACAGCTGTAATTTGGAATGAGTAATTGTGTATAAATACTTATCACGCTGAATGTAGTAAAAGATTAGGTACAGGTAAAGTGTAGAAAGTAATTTTTGTATACCTCATAGTGTGGTGTATAATTTATAAGTTCTTTTAAATGTATTATGGGTCTACGATTAACGTTCCTCGATTCGGGAACCCGTTTGTGAAATTTTAAGTTTTAAATTGCATATTTTGGTTTGTATCGAGCCAGCCCTCTCTACCAGCTAAACGGTTGGTGTTGGATATGAGAAAAAAATCGCTTTAGTATAAATGATGAAAACTACGGCTACTTAAAGTTGATGAGTAATAGTCAATGAAGTTAAGACTGTGGAACCCTGTGGTCGAATTTTATTTCAACATTATTTTATGTACCTATATATACAAGTACTATCAAGTATGCCTCTGATTCGTATTGTCTATCGAGCTGACAAATTAGCGTGGAACAGTTTGCTTCATTGTAACAGTTTAACTCGATCCGGTGATTGAAATGCACTTGAAGCGCCCGCGTCGGCGATCTGTCTTCATTTCGTTCGGCGGCCGCTTCGAGTTCTACTGATTGGATTTATTGACTGTTCGTGGGCTTTTAAATTATGTCTCTCATATTTTTATTACTATGTAATTTATTGTAAAGCGCTTGTCAGCTGTGGAGCGCGGGATCCGGTTACCACGCAGCTTTCATTACTGGAAGGTAACACGTGACGTCGTTGATAACGTCAGTATGAATAAATAAAAGCTAACACACTAGCATCCCCGCACTAGGACTCCCTGGGTCGAGGGCGGCATGAACAACACAAATAACACATCACTAAGACGAATGACCCGAGAACAAAATAATATTTGTCACATAAATGTCTTCTCCGGCTGGCACTAGAACCCGAACGTTTTGCTTCGTAGGCATGGGTCCTAGGCCACGGCAATGGTGGCCATCTACCTGGTGGCTGGTAGCGCTGCGTCCACTTATTGCTATAAATAAAAAGAAATGGTTTAAAATCGATTCCCTCATATAGAACACATCAGTACATGAAACTATGTATAATATCAAAAAGTAATTAGCGCTGTCGGTAGGTACTCAGTCGGCGAGTAAAGCTGGTTGAAACATTTCCGCCGTCGCTTCATTCCCGTGGCCCGATTGAAACGCACTTGGAGGCCGATCTGACGCGATACCTGTGATTTACAACCCGGCGCGATCCCCGCCGGATACGATGGAAACTGGGCTACGCTGAGATGGATTCCGCTATCTATACTTACTCGTACATGTATCGCAATGAACCGCGTAGGGCTCGAGCACACACACATCCCACTCGATGATTACACCGCTTGTCGAACGACAGCTATCTGTTTCTTTTGCGAATCGATCGCGAGAGGCTTCGCTCGGCCGGTGAGGTCGTTGTATAAATATAAATAATTAATCTTTATTTTATTTTTATCAAGCAATTTCCCCATAAATGAGTAAACGGTTTGTTTGATGGCACGAAATCACTTATAAAGGGTGAGATAATATTCATAATATCTAATCAGTGGTTGCTAAGGAAAAACACCGGATTAAATTACACTGCCCGTTCTCGGTGTTTCTTGTCTCGTACCATGAATGTATTGCCGGCCTGAGTTTGAAAGCTGACTGTGAATTTGTTTCGCTGCTTTTAGTTTGGACTTGTGTTGACTTGTGTTCCGTTTCTCCTGTTTTCCCTCGAGGCTCGAATATCAAGGTGGTTTCATGTCAGTGAGTTTTATAATATTTTTCATATAAGTAGTCGCGGCGGGCACTCGACACACTGACGAGGCGGCAATCCATTACGTGTGGTGGTGTATTCAGCCATGTGATTTATCGCTACGGTTGATCCTCCCTAGATACAATGGAATTTATTGAGCCTTGTTATCTTAATTAAAAATATATGAATTCATTTTATCTTTGACGTTTATTTATGGCTATTTCAGTAGCGAGCCAGAGGCAGGTATGAGAAGGTAGATGAAATGGAAATTTAAATTTTATTTGATTCAGCCTCCAGAAGTATTATTTTTTTACATTGGAACAGATCGGGCTGAACTCACATACCGTTCGATACATGTTGTAGAAAGTCACGATATACATTTATCTGCCGATAACTGACACGGTCACATCAACAGTGATCGTTGCTATATGTAGTTTAAAATAATACAATTAATACACGTTTACAATTACATAATATGACTACAAACAAACAAAACAATTCATCCATGGATCCACGAATCATTCTTATAGCAGGCATGGTTTTTACTATCTTAGCCACCAAGTTCTAAAACGTTAAATACACGTTATGGACATCACAGGACACACTGGACATCAAAAGACACTTGACTGGTACCTTTAACAGTCATAATCAATACAGTTTCACTAAACACTAGACAGTACCAGCTGATGGCGGTACAATTCCCGCCGTGATCAACACTTCACCGCAATCCGCAGTAGTAACTGTACACGCCTTATTAACGGACCACTGTTGTCGAACCGTGTATGGTGTCAATTATAATAAATTTATTTAAATGCGTAAAGTTTTAGTTTTAATGTGATAGTTGAAAAATATACATGTAATGGCCACAATGGAGTAGTACAGTGGGATAGAGAACGAGCACCGGACAGATGTAGCATATTTTACAATTGATTTCTGAAGAAGGACACTACTAGTTACTAGTAAGCTAAGGTATCTTATCACCTAGCATGAGTACAGTCGGGATGAAAATGGGTAAGAAGTCGAGAGACTTCTAACAAGACGGACCTGGCACTATAAACATTGCTTTTTAGTCATAATTCTCAATACCTTATATCGATGTCCCCGACGAATAAAGCGGTAATCGTAAAATCAAAACTTTGCATGAGAAAAGAAAATATATTTTTTATGAATATTTTGTAGAAAAAAATGTTTCCAAAAACACATAAAAATGAACCGAAATTAATAAAGAAATAAACCAGGAAAATTGCATCGATGTATGACAGGTAGTATATTCAAATATTACATAACATGACAGAATCACAAATAGCACTTTACCGCTTTTTTCGCCGGTGGCATCTGTATATTCAACATAAAAATAATATACCAAATTGTTACTTAGTGAATACAGCCGAAAACATCCTTAATTTACGTGGTTACTCAATTCGCTATTTATTGCGGCTGTTAACTATCAAATACAGAAGCGACTAGAGCTCTGTTCAGTATGCGCGGCGTGAGCTAATTCGATGTAATTAATTAAGTGGCATTAGCGTCCCCGCGGCCCGCAGCCCGCGGCGCTCGGACCACTGGCCACCTGTGTTACATTACGTATTGATTGTAAGCTGCAATAGCTCGTTGACCAGCTGTACCTGCATTCTAACAGTCGTCCCAGTCGTTACCAATCAGAAGCTGGAGGACTGTTACAGCGTGGCGTTGTAGCTTTAGCAAAGGGAGATCTCTCGCCAGCCGAGGTGTCATACTTGAAGCGCGGTCGAGCTCCAACTGACTTGCATTCGGAACATGTATACATATATGAAAGATTTGTAACTTTGATAGCGTGTTTCGGTTGACCGTAATGCCATCGCATGAAGTTTAATACGATGTGGCCACTTACCTATAAAATTGAATGCCTGCCTGTTGATAGGACGTATGGTCTAACGGCACTTCAGGCATTACCATAAGATAAGCTATTAGTTTCTAAGTCAATAAATTAGAAAAGTTTTGTAAATGATTTTCTTTAGGTAAGTAGTTTTCATGATGAAATGAATTCTTTGACTTTGACTGGTCACTATTCTGTTGAGACTTATACTATTAATAACGCCATTTCGATAAATTTCAATCTTCTTTACCCGAATATCTGATGTGGTATTCAAGACAACTTATTGGAGAAAGATTTAAGTTTCATGTAAAAATCGGCTGAGGGAAGGCAAGAAGAATGGCCCAGGAAGATATTGAATTAGATGCATAAATCGTGCCAGTTTAAGTAAACGTAACTTTACGATGACAATAAATAATGATCGATGTTTCCTTTTATATCGCAAAAACCTGGTAAGTGTACTCTTCACAGTAGAGGAGTTCTCTCGCCTGGAGCCAGCGCAAATTACAGTATTAGGTCATACATGTTATAAAAATGCTATATATGTTATATAAAAATGCGAAGTCGTCGAAATTAAAACAACGTTTATAATAAATTTCCTTCATAGGAAAAAAGGAGATGTCGAGTTGTAATTCAATTATTTGCAAGATTTGATTCGAATAAAGTACCAACAAACATTGCAAGTTTAATATTTAAAATCAGTGCAATACCCAGTGCGTAGTAAGTGTTAATAATTGAGAAATTAATTCAATATCGAACTGTAAAGTATTACACAGAATCACGAAGCGCCGAACCGCAGCGTCCGCTCGCCGGTCGCTCGCCGGCCGCTCCGGGAACGAGATAATTAGGTGTAATTAATTAAGCCGGATTAACATGTCGCCGTCGCCGTCGCCGCGCCACTCCACACTCCACCTGCCGGAGTTGCGGTACATTTACAACTACAACTAGCGAAGTACACACCGATACCTGGAAGCTATCATAAGTTTGCTCGTGGCCGCGTTGACGGCTAATAACAATATTAATTTTAGATGCAAGTTGCGATCTTCACTTGCACGGCTCGTAGAAGATCGACTGAGGAAAGGAACGCCACGATAACAGGAGCCCAAATCGCGCCCCGACCTTGTGAATTCATTAATTTAAGAAGGTAGGAGGAAACAGCTGCATGCGCAGGGCTCTGGACCGTTCACTTGGCACAATCAGGGCAGTGAACCTTGAAACGTTGGTAGAAATGTAGATTAACCCGAAGTGACGATAGGCTGTTGGGACTTGCCATCTCAATTAATTCTATGACACATTAAAATTATGTTCTGGTATGTATGTTTGGTGATGTGTCAAGATATAGACACTGCTGCAGCATGGGTGCGTCTGTCTACTGACCTACACTTCTGTATGGCGACAGCAACAGGGCCCTACATTTGGACGTGCTCTCGAGCCCAGTCGGCACCTGACTTGTCGATTGACACAGGCCGCCGGGACACGAGCATTCCGCGTGCGACGGTAATCGGCTTTAATTAATTACAGTTAATTAGATCGCTCCGAGCTCATTCGGTGGACTAGAGTATGGATGGAATGGTTAAAATATTAATTGGTAATTGTTGAGCAACAACAGCCGTAACTATCCGATGCAGAGATGTAGTGCCAGTAGCATATTTCTACACTCACACACAACATGTTAGGGTCTCATCTACTACCAATTGGTTAATTTGTATTGATCAATACTTTCTCTTATACGCGTAGGGTCATCTTGAAACACGATATTTAATAGTTTTACAACTGGTTGCACTTCTTCATGAAATACGAATTTTTATTAAATAATATTTTCATAAAAGAAATTCCGTAGCTTTCTGATACCTACTAAGGTTCTTGAAGAAAATTTTAATTAAGTAATATAAAAAAAATATTTTGTGATATAAAACTTGAATTCTTAATTATCATTGCAAAAACATAAAACCAAAAGACATATTATATAATCACTCTCACTTCCGGCACGCGAAGCGGAATTTCTTTTTAAAAATATTTGGTATTAACGGCACCCGCCAATGCCTGCTGGTCGGTGCGGAGCGTAGAATGTGGTTGCATAAGAACAGGGAACAAATGTCAGAGTGCCGCGGCCGGAGCGCATTCATCAATCGTTTGGCAAATTAGCTCCCGGCGCCCGCGCGCCCTTCTGCCGCTACCGAACGCCCCGGGGGCACTCAGACACACCACTCCAAGTTCAAGTAAAGTGTTTAACAACAAAGCGTTTCCTAGCAACCAATGAAGATGAATCAACAACAATTTTATTGTTGCTCTTTTTTTGCGAGTGAAGCCGCAGGCGACGTCTAGTGATTTAATAAAATATAGTCAGAGCATATGTTATGTGATCAGCAATTCTTAAAGATCACATAAAATATGCTGTGGAGTGTCTGACGACGAAATCTAAAAAGCCTATCAGGCTAAAAATTACAAATATTGAAACCGCAAGACAATATCTGTTACGTCAGAGAGTGTGTACTAATTTCATTATTCATTGACAATACGAGCTCATAATTCTAGTACGGTAGAAATTGTATGTGTTTAGTACAGTTATAATATTTTATTGACATCACCAATAATAATATGATCCTGTAGACTTATTGGTAGTAATCCCAATTTGAGGAGCGAGGGTTGGTTTTGTTTCCCATAGCGGACAGATGTGGGTAGATTCATTTTTTTATTCTAGTTCTAAATGTTTTGTGTTGTGTTTGTAAGTCCATTCTATTTGCACAAATGTACTGACTACACAAGAAGTCGTAAAGAAAACGTGAGTGCAATTAAGCTTTTATCGTGATCTCATTTGAGAAAGACTCTATTGTATATTTATATTAAAAAGAAGCTTAAGTGATCTATGAATTATTTATTTTTAAGCTTGTCTGAGTTGACACTGAAGTGCTCTACGGAGCCAAAATGAATAGAAGCTTTGCGGTTTATCAAACCTACTCCGAACGTAACTTTATTCCTACCGAACAGGGTTGATCTTGGTTTGAACAAATTTTTGTAAGAAATTTCTCAAGTTTTTATTTTTGGCAAAACTCGACTTAATTCACCGTACAGGAAACCTTATACCATTAGTCATATTGTATCAAGGACTGCGAGTAAATTACCAACGAATTTCAACTACTTTTGTTGCGTCATTAATTATGCGGTATCCTTTTGAAGACGTATTTTATTACAGCTGTACCCATATTATTAGCTGATTTGAAGTGCGACCAGATGAAATATTCTTGTTTCTCTTTCGCCCCCTCGTATGTTTCTCTCCTTGCCAGTGAAGACATGATAGATACGTATTCACTACCGGGTGTTCGGGTCTAACCTGATAGTCGCTAAATTCTGTAATACCTAGGTCAATATGAACAAATAGAATGATCCTTTCTTCTAGGATCAGTAAACCGGCAAACCCCATACCATAACCCCATAAACTCGTGTGAGACACATATTATTGCAGGTGTTTCATAATATCTTTGCTCCAAAAATCTCTGTCATGCAGTAACTCTGCATAGTACCTATGTTTTATTTCGATGACGAGATATCACGCCAGCGACAACTTTAACGGGCACTGTAAACCGTCGTAAACACCCAGTTCAACGGCCAGTATATTTATAACATAAAGCGTGCAGCAATAAAAGTGGAAAACAGCCGCGGGACAATTCCGATCCCGCGTTTTACGGTTGCGTGGTTCACAATGGGATAGCAGACCGATCGTACCGTCGGCGTGTGCGGCGTGCGCGGCGTGCGCGGCGGGCGCGGCGCGGGCGGGTGCGGAGCGCGATCAACTCCGGGGTGTTCATCGTGGACATGAACATGAAATTTGCCACGATCTAAGTTGGGTCTGCTCACATACAACTGATTTCCAGCAACACATCAACGACGTATATTCGGGGAAACTATTTCAATAAACCATAAAGACATTCTTTTATCATTAAAATAAAATCGTTTGTTTTTAGTACATGTTTTTGCATAAAAATTTTAATACTTGAAAGCGAGGCAAGTTGTTACTATATTATAATTTAAGTCAGAAATTTGAATATATTTAATCATTCACCCACTCACAACCTATTTTTACATAAAGATGAGCTGTTTTTAACTTCTGGCTCAGATATTTTTACCATTCGCAAGGACGACTCCAGACCTGAATATAAATTTGTGTAACTATTGTAAAAATAATATTTCTTTTTTTTGTTCTAAAACCTTTCTTTCCCCCTACCACTGAAGATAATTAATCAGTTATATATATATATTTATTAAAGAGGCTCAGATAGCGGCGGTCAAGTGATTTAGCGTTGTTTCCTGTCGATGTTATGAAGCACAAGTTTCAAATGCAAATACTAGAACTGTTATGGTTATATTTAGTTTGCTCTCGGTGCTTGTGACTTGCTCGAGCTACACCACTGTTCTTGTTGCAGTTCGAGTCAAAGTATGTCTCAGATCGAAAGGTTTACTGAATCTATGAATGGCCTATGAGTGACGATTCTTTTTCTCTTTAACTTATCTATCGATATTTTGTACATTTTTTATTTCGGAGCTATTGACGAGCTTTAGTGTTGTCAGTCAGTGTTATTGGTTCTCTTTTATTTTCATAGTAATGATACAAAAATAATGGAGAATAGACGATCTCAGATATACAACTAAGGAAAGAAGCTATGTCGCTTAAAAACGCTGGAATTTCTTAATTATCATTAACGATTATGGTCGCGATCGCTAGACGAGCACTCGTTATAATGATTAATTGATTTATTGAAGTTATACAAATTAATTAACGAATCGATGGTTATTTGTGAATATATGATTATATTTTTGTATAAACAATCAGACGAACTGGGCGATAAGACAGAGTTATAACACTTGAGGCATCATCCTCAACCGCTAGGAGTGAATTAATCGTGTTTAAATATAATTCAGTATTAGTTCTCTTTTAATTATTTCATATTTCTTAAGTACATTCGACTTTTTTTATGATTTAATATCAGTCTAAAATTTATTTTCTAATTACCGATTCCATCTTTCTGGAATTAAAGTATATTGTTAACCTGAAGTTAACTGAAATTAAAAGATCACGTATCAATGTGACTATATCAATTTTTCCAAATGAGACGAGTTGTCACTTATGACATACGTACTAATTACACTGAGACTGTACTCATTCTCGCCGTCTGCCAGGATAAACATTTCCTGCGGGTGTCGGCGGAGGATTTATCGCGGACGATAAGTAGCTGCGTCGGAGAGTAATTGTTTCCTCCGGTCGGTGTCCGCGGCGTCACGGAAGTGTGGCGGCGGCACGCGGCGGCGGCGGCTCGCTGCTGCTCACTATCCCACTTCATTGACTTACGACCTGATGGAACCGTCCTTAATACGCGAAGTCGGCGGTATGAGTAGGATAATATCGTAACTATGACCTAATAATAAATGAACAGCTTTTTGATACCAGACTTATAGTGTTTTGTTTGTTTTTTTTGGGAAGATACCATTATGAATATTAATTAAATTTCAAGCATTCCAAATTAGACATCATAATTATATAATCATAACAAATACACACTAGGATGTCGTGTGTCGTAGCTGCTATAAAATCACACAAAGTCAAGAACACATACACTCAAACCAAGAACAGAAACGAACTCAAGACATTTTGATCAGCGATCCGGTATGGTAACCATTGCGTCTCAGAAGTCGTATATATCCATTAAGTCAAAAAATGAGGCCGCTAGATTACAGTGGGTTATTTGATGTATAGTGGAAATACGACGACGGAAGGGAATACTGTCGCGAGCTCCAGTTTCTTGTTCCTTTATGATTTGGGTTTCCTCAAAATAGATTGAATCCTCTAATATACCATTTTGTCAAATATACACTTATAATAAAAATAACGGTGAAATAGTTAAAAGGTACATGATCATTAATGGATAAAATTTGCGTTAGTAATCCTAAATACATCAAGTTACCGTTTCTGCATTAAATACTTAATCAAAGGATACCACTTCACTAAGTTTATCTTCTTGTATAACATCATTAGCACAACAGAGTTCTGATACATGAGCGATGCGAGCGTAATTTAAATAGTTGTGTGGCCACGCGAGACGCTGCATGCGCCGGCTAGCTGACGCGCTCGCAATACATTTTCTATTTTCACCGAAATATTCTGCATAAGATATTGTCTATTTTGAAATTTATCACCCATTCAGTGAGTGCGGGGAATCGGGCGATACCGAAATTTTCAAACTGCCTGGAAAATACATTTCATCCGTAAAGTTGGCTTTATAGACCAATTCCATCCCTGAATGGCGCTTAGCTCGAATACGCATCGAAATTCAATGTGTTTTATCGTAAAAGTCTGGTTTTTCCGTTCTACATTGAACAAGAAAACTTGCTTTAACTATTTTGGGTCAGACTTTATTTCCAAGATATGACCAGAAATCAGTAGGTATTTGTGTTTTAACGACATCTTCGTTTTGTCCCGTTTGCCCTTCAGATCTCACTGACTATTGGTACTTTTACTAGTTGGAAGATGTTCCAAGTTATTATTCCAATTATTAACACAAGTAAAGGTAATATAAAATTAAACTATATACGTACATTGACGTAGATATTGCACTATAATCCAGATACATACAGTGATCATACAGTTCTCCCCGTCGACCTGTCTGAGGCATAGGACTAAAACAAAACGGATGAAACAATGTTTAATACAAGTGCCATCAACTGAGAAAATTATTATC
This sequence comes from Calpodes ethlius, assembly GCA_018251375.1. Classification (NCBI taxonomy): domain Eukaryota; kingdom Metazoa; phylum Arthropoda; class Insecta; order Lepidoptera; family Hesperiidae; genus Calpodes; species Calpodes ethlius. The sequence continues at coordinate 21,228 of DWPA01000071.1, forward strand.
CGTAATCAATTTGCAGAGGCCGTAGTGAGTACGAGTTACATACACATATTTTTTCTATACGTTTGCACTTGATGAGAAGTAAACCTTTGAAAAAGATATACTCCAAATTGAAGATTTTCTTTTGTGTAATCCATTTTGTAGTATTCTATTGATGTCGTTTTCGAGGGTAATCTCTTTAGCTTTAGAAACGAAATGAACACGTAATAAATAAGTCAGGCAGTACGTTCTCGTAGCTTACACTATCCGTAAATTAGGTTTATCTGTTCATACGCAGTCATCGGTCAGGAGCTATGTTGCTAGTTTACGGCGAAACATAGAATTTTCCGCGTGATGATCCACCATAGCCGTCGGAGTCGCGGAACATCCGCCTCGTGAGTGCCCCGAATGTGACCAGCGCCGTGTTTAATTGTCGAATTGCGTCCGGAACTCTCCGTTCCGTTAGCCATGGGATCTCTGGAACTGCCCAATTCCCCTGATTAACTGCCGCCGCGTGACCGTCTATCAACGGACGGTACGACGCGCGGTGGTGCTGCTCGTAAACGGTCGTAATTTGTAGTCGCGGTGCTCATGATCCCGTCCCATATTTTTCATTAGTCACGCACATGGTGACATGTTATGTTTATAATTTCGGCGGGAGGAGTGATGACTTCATGAATATTTAGGTCATTCTCCTTGTTAAGTAATTGTAGCGTGCGACGGGCGTGAGGCACGATACCGTATGGAGGTCAACAATTAGATTGGTGAAAGTCTCTAATGTAGCAATTAATTATAGCATTAATCATAGTTAATATTATTTGCAATTAATTAGCATCCAGTTGATTTAATATTAATTGATCGATTGAAAATCTTATGCATATCTAAGTGACCTACATAATTAATCAGAATGTCTGTAATCGAGAATACTATTTATACTTGTTTAACGGCTATGAATTTTCAAGAAGCCCAGTGATCGCGCTTTCTCTGATGAATTTAATCTGTTCATACAACTTTGTGAAATTTGAGTTAAAAAAATATTCAGAAAAGAAAATGCAATATATATGCTTCAGTTTCTTCATGCTGCTGCAATATATGGACACGCAATGGACAATGGATAAATGTGAATAAAATATCATAATTTATTTAAAATTGACAGCCGACAAAATGAAGTACCTACAAGCATTAATATTGACTTCTTTATATTGTAATGTTTATAAAAAACATTAGGTACTCAGGTGATTTATGAATTGAAGTTGAAACTATTAACAGAATATCGTTTTAGGATATAATCATTTTGGTATGCATAAGCTTTTACACCGGATAATACGAAAATAATACTGAACCAATGTATAAACCAAACTTAATTGAATTTTGAAACAAAACCTTCAGAACTGTATAATTTAAAACGGATTGAGGTTATTTAATTGTAAAATGTTTTCATAAAGGGTCCATTACCGGCACTAGCACCGTAGTCTTTTCAAAACGAAATCCCTATTAGAGGATACAGTGCGGTGGTGGGAGAGTGCGGCGCTGCAAATTCCGTCGGCACTTCGTGTCCGGTATAAAATTGGAAATTTCGAAATAGTGCTTAGCGACGAGGACGCGGCGGGCGGAGGATCAAACGGGACGAAAAATAGTGCACTGATGACGGAACTGGTTAATTGAAGACGTGAATGCGCTTGCTGCTATGAATATTTTAGCAGCAACTGGCGGCCGGCCAGCCGGTCCGCCGGCCGACGCTGATGGAGAGATCCCGATAATCCCGCGGGAGCGTTCGCACGATAAAATACAACTTGCGATTTTAGGACGGCGCGGCGTCAAACAGCGCTTCGGGGATTTTTCCCGTAAAATACATTTTGATAGATCGGTGAACTACGAATCTACTCGGGATTGCAAACTCTGCATAGAAAACAAGTTTAACTATCTAAATGAAGTTTTATTTTATCGTCAAATAACGTAGATTGAAATGAAATATTTAAAACACGAAAAGAACTGCGCTTAAACGAGCAGTTTTAATGTTCGATACGTTTCATCTCTTACTTTAACAAGATACTTTAATAGTGTTTTAATCCACCGATAACATCATCAACAACATAATTGAAAGGAATGTGTCATCGAGAAATACGGGAATGATGCCGGAACTTACATTCGAATCAAGCTATAAACGATGACAGTGGCTTTATGGGTACCTGTAATAATATATTTATAAGGAGCGGCATCACCGATCTGCTTATAATAATACTGCAATTTGAATGTATCGAAGGATCGTTCAGCGGAATACCGTTTCAATTCCGCACAGATACGATCGAAGGCAGGTGTGATGCGGCCGCTCGTCGCATCCCGTGGGAAACTCGCCGCTCGCACCGTGTACCGCGGGAGCTGGCCGGTGCTCGTGGAGCGTGGCGAGGAACAGAATGCACGTTAAATTGTTCTACTGGGAAAATTAACACTTTATCTCACCTGTTCACTACTAACACGCTGCATACCCTAAATTTGGAGTATAATTGCAAGTCCGGCGGTGCGGGCTCCGGCTACATTCGCCTTCAAGTTATGAATATTCATTTATGAATATCCTCATGTCCGCTTTTAGGATGCTTGCTACCGATCTTTGACTTTCAATCTGCAGATAACATCATTCGAGAGTCGAGCAACTTACTATTGTGCCTGGCGAGACACGTACTTGGCTATTTAATACTACTACCGTTTTGGGACCGAGGGAAGGAAACGACAAATGAATAATTTTGCTTATCTTTCTTTTTTAAATCCTCCATTCATACACAGCCACTGCGCTCGACCTTTACGTAAAAAACTGCAATTAAACAAGCATGTTCGTTCAATTCTTATTCTCCAGATAATACATTATCCGGTACTGAAAGAGATGTTCCAACACATTGCCAGTGCTGCGTCGGCTGACCGCACACACGGAGGGTACGCTGTGTCTGCTGCAAACAGAATAATTAATTTTAATTTGCTTGCCGTTTAACCGAGATGCTGCTTTAATCTCCGAGCCACAGTTATTTGTAGGGCACGCTCCGCGGCGATAGTTACATCAGGTTTTTGTTGCGGAGCTTCTCTTTAATTAATTTAGCTAGCTTTTCTGGTGTTGAATTACTGTTGTCGACAGAGAGATCTGCAGATAGTCCTAAACAGATAATGTTGCCGTGCTTGAGACGGGCCATGGAGTTTATTATCGACCAGTTAGTAAGATTTTTATGTCAATCAAACTGCAACAGTGTTGCTGGTGGGGTTCGCTTCATCTCTTCTGATATGAGGAGTTTATGCCATGATAGTAACTGACAATTTAACTTTACTACCGTATCTTATTATTATTAATATTTTTACAAGGTGTCATTGAGAGCGTTTTTTGGGTGTTGTAGTTTAACAGACCTCATGTAGTATCGTCATGTCCGTCCATCAAGTTTTATTATTTCAAGGATATCCATATTTATCACAATGAAACACCCTCTTAGGATTTACATGTTATCGAGCAGTTGTCTACAACTCACAACAATAACTGAAAACAAAAACTTTTACACACAACAGTAATTACACGCACAGCTAAGATGGTGAGAGGGAACTCTCGCCGCACATAATTAGATTACCGTTAAAACACGACTAGCTCGCAGCTACACCTGGGCTGAGGCCGCTAGAACTTAACAGCCGATTTTGTGATAAAGTCGTGGAGCTCTGCAACGGCAGTAACTATTTACGAGGGATATTCAATATTGTCGATATTGTTAATGGAAATATTTCACGCACACTGGCATGGCATGGCTTCACACGGGCGTGTTTAAAATGCAATTATAAACAACGATTGCATACATCACGATCAAATGGAACGATATTTATTGTGAATAATTATATTAATGTGGGTCCAAAAATATAATTATTCTCATGTCATCACACATAATCAATTTGCAATCAAATTAAGTTTACAAACGAAATTTAATTTAAGGGTTATCAAAATAACGAGTTGCAAGTCAAAAACATTACTTAACATAATTATTTTGTTAATTGAATCGTTTTGAAAAAAAAATATATGGCAAATATTACAGCGCGCGGCATCGCGGGGAGTTATTGTTTGGGATGGAACAGAAGCATTGCAAGATATGCCATACCATCTAATTTATCATCAACTCATATTATACATGTAAATCAACGTTTGTTTGTTTGTCCTTACTTCACGGCGCAACAGAGCATCTTTATCGTATCATTTTTGGTATGAAGATAGTTAGCAGGAAGAAGAGTGACATAGGCTACTTTTTAATGCGAAATCAACTCATTTCTGTGGTGATGTATATTTCAGCCACAGTAAAGTAATTATTGCCTGGCAACCAATGATACAAAGGAATTGACAAATTTTAATGTTGTTAATTTTTCACACGCGGGCAAAGCCGTGAGTCGCGTCCAGTTTTTAATATTTCGTCATGTATTAGTGATGGCGGTGTTGTCCAATGGCGACACCATCTATTCACCGACTCACCGTGAGATGACCCTCGCGTATCTGTCTGCTGTATATGTCACATAAAGCAAAAATACTAGTAACTCATCCAATAGTATGTCAACCATTAGTAGTCCAAAGATTATTAACGATACGAAAATAGCTTTCTACGTAGTATACCTACCAGGTAACGGGATGTCACACCGTCGCACTATCGCTAGCTAACTATTGTGCGGCTGGAACGACCCAAGTGAGCCAAGTCGGAAGTTACCTGAGCGCAGCGAGCCGGGAGATGAGCAGAAGCGAGCTACTCGTGGCTGTGCGCGAGTTAATTAACGAACTTGCTGCGCTGCGGCGTTGTTCGAGGACTCGCTCCGTGAGATAATGCCATTGTTGTTGGTGAAGCGGTGAGCTGATGTGTGCCGCGCTCGAGAGCTATTGGTTAACAAGGCGTTGTCGAGTCAAAGTAATGTTATGTTCGTTCCGTGAGCACTGTGTTTCGTACCGGTTTTATAATATCCGTAAATGGTACGAGTTAAAATATCACTGTAAGGTCGCATGTTGTATATTTTATGGTAAACAGTTTTAAAACGGTTTTGATGTTGTTTAGTTACAGCAAAATTGATAACAGACGGGGCTGTTGTTTTATTGGATGTTGATTGCAGATGGCCATTAATTGTAACGTTTCGTGAACTGCATGGAAAAAATGTAATAAATCGAAACATTTAAATGAGTTACTAGTTTTGAAATCATGCACGATTACCGTTTGGTAGTAACTAAATGCTACCACGTTGGCCTAGAAACCTGTAACGGAACGGGTTAGATATCATTAGCACAACGCTCATACCAGCCGGTACCTCACGGTTAGGAGCGTTTGACTTAAACTCAAATACAGATGGAGACATATCATATAGGAATGGTAGAACAGAGTGAACAAAGTAATGTAACATTCGTGTTATTACTTAATGACAATATAATCGGTATGCGCAAGGTGTAGCACACAGATCGATGATCAGTGAGTTAGTTCAGTGAGCTAATTATCTAAGCCGGTGCCAGCGCTGACGTTTGCTCTGCGAGTCGCGCACTGAGTGCCTGCATTGTTGTCAGCGAACGGACCGAGCTGATGAACAATGAAACTCTATTTATGAATCGAGCTGCTCGGGACGAATACTTGTGGATATTGTTCTTTACAAAATAAAGTTTGATTAAACAAATTGGTATCGCTGGCAATTGGTACAATTCAAGGCTTATTGAAATGTTTGTTAATTGGCTCGTTCGGTACTGGAGGGAGCGCGGAGCGCGCGGGGCTTCTCGGTGTGTCGCTGGGATTTTGTTTATTTATGTAGTTCTTTGGAAACGGGTGCAAGATAATAGTAATACGTCGTATAGAATTCAGAATAAAATTACTTTGTAAATACTGCTATTTGTTGTGGCAGGGCTTTATCTCTGCGAACTTGCTGTTATCGATGTGTTTTAATGACATATAATTAAAATATTGTTCAAAGGCTCACCGTAAAAAGAGCTTCTGTATACATATTTATGACGATGACAAAGTGCTATAATAAAATCTGAAAAAAATAATTTGGGGTATCTCCCCTACATGCAAAGTGGGGATTTCATTTTCTCGTCTTCCCCTTAGCTTGGGGTTGTTGAATTGATGATATTCTTTCAAGTGCATTACGGGTTAGTGAAGATCATATTTGATTAAAAATTGGTGTGTGAAAAATTATGCTCTTAAGTGTTAATTGTGGTTTGGATCACTTGCTCCTCTCCCTGGCGTTGGACTTGTGAGCAAATTTATGGACGTAGTATCATCAGGTATTTTAAAGGAGAGCTATCACTAGAACCTGGGGTGTGCTAGTTATCTGATAACTTGACACGCACTTGGATATTTTTTTACGCTACTACTAATACGGGTATTTCATTTTGGCTTTCAGCTCATAATATAGTCTGTGAAACTGAAGTAGATTTTACTTTGTTTGTAGTTTATTTAATTGTGTTTGTTCTCAGTCTTGTTTCGGTCTTTTAATGTCGCTTTTAAATTGTTTTGTTTTGTAGTCGGATTTTTTAATTTATTTAAAAGTTTATTACTAACTTACTATTTATCAGTACCTAAAGTAATATTAAAAACAAAAGCTAATATAAAAATAACGAGGGTGGAAGCAGGAGGCTTTGAACCAACTAAGATGAACTACATTGAGATCAAAAACAGTACCAGGCAATGTACCTCTCGAACCGTCTAGCGTCTGTCGCTATAATTTTACAAGAAAGTACTAACATTTAATTTCTATCTATAAACTTGTATGTAAAGAGCGTATAATAGAATTTCAAATTTATGACACAACTAAAAGTTTTCACAATCCATTGCACATGGAAATCACTGAGTAGAACAATACATTTCATTCTGGAACGAGTTCATGTTTAAGCATTAAACTCGAGCGAGGGTCTCGTAAATAGTACAGTGAATTGAATCCCAAAAAACGTTAAAGCTATGACATAGCGCAGTGCACGACCAAATCCAATTCGCACGGTACAGGGCGGAGCGCGGCGGGCGGCGGGCGGCGGGCGGCGATTCCGAACAAAAACATTTAATATTAATTTGTGCTCGCTTTAACGAGAAATTTTTGCTCCGTTCGCGTACTGAGCTATTGCGGCCTTGCACAGAACTTGCGGCGGACGCAAACCTAGCTCGCTTTGTTCTAACAGTTGTTCGGTTTATATGGAATGGAATATTTTCGTTATTGATGTGATAGGCTGTCCGTCTGTCGAAGTGGGCGCTGCAGCCCACGGACCTCTATTATCAACATACGAGTATTGTTTGAAAGATATTCCGATATTTATTTGTCACTTCCTACACCTATGCAATCTTCCGAAGATTCATCCAAGTGACTTTAAGATGCAATTTAATATCGCTTGCAGTCTAAAGATGTCATTACAATCAATATTATGTAAAGTGACAGCGTGCCGCGTCCCCGGTGCCCTGCCACAGATACAGGTCACGGAATTACACATTTGCCAAGCTTTGAGGTAAATTCAGAAGTGAAATTTAAAACGAAGGCATACCTTCATTTCCGGGCAGGTCGGAGTGACCCACGGGCGCGCTGCTGTATAATTTGGCGCGTTTTGTCGGTCACAGAACATACATGGCTAGTGCGGCTACACATTACTGTATTCTGAAGTTGTATGAGGTTGGTTAAATTATTGTTTATAGCTTGCGAAGCAGGTCAGTCCAATTCATCCTTAGGGTTGTGACCAACGGATACAATAACATCTAGATATATCAATAATTATTAAGTCTAAAATATCTATCAAGACCCTTAAGGCTGGGTTCCGTTGCTATTACGTATGGAATTAAACTTTAAATATACGGTGTCTTCTTGTACTACAATTATTACGCTATTTCTCATGCAAAACATTTTCACTAATGAGTAGTTTGATTAGTATATTATGTAGCGGCGTACGATATACTTTTATTCCATATTTAGTTTGTAGTGTCAATAGTCTCCGAGTAAAGCAATAACGACCTGTGAGAGTGCAAATTCCATTTAATTCGATGCCGCGCCACCGCTACAAAATTGTAAAGCACACTACAATATGCGAACGCTTTCCTCACTTCAATAATCATAACAATATGTGATGAACTTTATGCCGCTTGTCTCCTTTTCCCGCAGAGATCAATTTTCAAACAAAATCGAAACCTTCCTTTTATTAACCACATTCTCAATTTATAGTAAAATGGACTTTAGTCCTCAGTAACAAGGTTGAAGAGTCAAGTTCAAGGGTCCGTCCTCAATCTCCATTGAATTCGAAGGAAAATACGGGAAAGTTAGATGGAAAAACTTACAACCTAAGCTTAGTCTTTGGGTTTTTATGTTTAAAAATAGAACTAGGGTATGCAGCCTATTATTACGTCCACGAAAACTACGACTGGTCCACGTGTGATACAGATTTAGTATATTTCTATTTCAGAAGTGTTGGATGGCAAACTTACATTCAAGGCATTGCCCACAATAATAGAAGACGTATCCGAGGCGAACGTGTTAAGTTCACGCCAGTACACAAACGTGCTCGCTGTACATTCAAAGCGGAACAGTGGGTAAATTAGGCAAAAACAAAATTAATGAAACAGTTGACAAAACGAGAGAAATGGCGCTTTCAGCGCTGCCCGGATTAATGTCAAGCAGCGATTTAGCTCTAAGAGAAAATTTAAATGCTACGGAATTATAAAAGTAAAGCACGCGGCGGCTCACAACTTTTTACTTGTGTGTTGGATTAATTAACGCTCTTGTTTGAAGGTAATGTTACGACGGAGGTATGCCGACGTGTTTAATGTGTGGGTACAATATACACGCTTTGATTGAAGATTACCGTAAGTCAATTTTATACTGCTTATTTCATTTCTATTAACAGGACTCTTCTTTGGAATGTTGATAGACCATATTTTGGTAGGTGACACTGAAACATTGCTCATTGTAGGAGAGAGACAGGGAACCCGCTTATTAAGTGGGTCTTTCGATCTTCCAACTGGAACATCTTGAAATGTGCTTTGAGAGTTACAAGTTAGAAAATAAAAAGTATCAGCGCACAAATTTTGACGTCATCGAAATTAAACTGGGTAATATAGTCCGACGGAAGGGATGTGACGTCATTGATCTCGTCAGTGGTTCAGCGCAGTGAACCGCGCGCGGGGGAAGGTGACTGAGTTAAGTATTCCATTGGTCGGTTGACCTTAGTGATATCGACGTTATAGGTAGTTACCTGCTCGTAGATAAAAATAGTTTTTAAAACATACCTTAAGAGACATATCGATTGATCTTTTTAACAAATGTCAGAAACACAGATTTTGACGAATTCCAACCACGTCAGTTCCAATCTTTTTGTAGGTACTCTCTCGTAGTGTGTTCGCGACAAACACTCGTCGTCACGTCGGATCATAACAGTTAACATGTTTTATTATGTGAAAAATATTACGTTCGTCCCTGTAGTTCGAAAGTAAGTGAATTGTATGTAAATCATCAAACTTGAAATGGAGATTTCCATGTAAACATATTTTAAATAGAGTTAATATTAGCTACGATATTTATTCACGCATTATTGTCGTTTTTAGAATAACCTTATAATATTTATACTTATTAATTGCAAATTAAATTGGTTATGTTTAGTAAATTTAAAATATTCTCGTACCTAAAATATTATTTATTGCTGCTCAATGTTAGCTTAACCTAAACATAGCGCGACCAAAAGTAAACGTTAAATCGCCCGTGAGATTGGGGTTCAATTAATATACCTATTCGCTCTCTTGTTATCACCATACTGAGCGCATCAAATAATTTACGTTTAAATAATTTAAGTTTCAATAGCTGGCCTATTGTCAGCTCCATAACCACCTAAAGTTAGCAGACGGGGAATACCATTAGACTTTACTTTTAAAAAAGATTTAAATAATTTAGGTAACTTTATTAAAAGAATAATTAAATAAATATACTACGCAAGTTGTTTATTTCGGCTGTATCGGAGCACCTAGAGCACTGACTCAGTCCCGTGTAGATGAACTATGCGCATGCACCCATGACCCAAAAATACATATTTATCTGTCACATAAATATCTGCCCCGGTCGGGAATCAAACCCAGGACCCGACGCTTCGCAGGCAGGGTCACCACCAACTAGGCTAGGGGGCCGTCAATTTATTTATTTGTTTAAAGTTAGCTAGAACGGACATCAAGTCCAATTACACTAACTAACTCATATCAGATACATAATTCAAAACAAAATAAAAATACACAAAATTAAATTAAAAACATCATAGTAATAATAATCTTCTTATTCCTACTGGAGGCTTGGGAGCAAGTTCGTCTTCTTTCTTTTTACTATTCTATACTTTTTACTATACTTTCGTGGTCGACAACGCATGTTGCCCATGGGCATGGGTTTTGTTGAAGTCCATCGGCGACAAGGGCTACTTCCCTTCAGGAGGCTCGTTTACTTCTTAGTCAACTAGCTGCGTTTATGTGTATACGAAATGCGTCGAATGTAGACGAATATATTGCAATAATATATAGTAAAGACTAATTAAAAAATAATATACATAATTAATTCTATATGTGTATATCATTGCCCCACATTCCCTGTGAAGAGAGTGCCATGGATAACACACAAATACAGAAGAATGCACATCTACGTCTAGAGTAGAAATTTAAACTTATTATTCATTTTCTCGCTCGCTGGGAATCTTTTCTTAACCATTGCGCCACACGGACTCTAATTGAGCTTCTAACTTCAAATCTTTTGCTCTGAGCACTAATCCTCTAAAACTACGCTAAATCATTAAGTTATATTCTAAGCTTAATAAAATTCCATCTCTATTCCTGGGGGCACGGACCATCGCATTATTCGTCACACAAACCGGCTACGAGCGGTTTACGCAAAAAGTTATCGATAAAATAAGGGTAAATGTATTCTTGAACCATCACTACTAAAGAAACTATCGGGAAACTTACAGCGGTTTTTATTCAAAGGGCGTACGAGAACATATAATCTGACCACGGCAATAACACGCACCTCTTATGAATTTGGAATCTGCGTCTCTGCATGATTTAGTAAGGTCCGCGATATTGAAATTGGCGATGCCGTGTGCTGATATTACCAGTGTCGAGCGAGTTGTTTCATTGCAGTGAGTTGAGGACTTTCTAAAAAAAGTTCTTTAAATGCATAGCTTGTTGCACTCGGATATTGAAAGCCACGTGCAACAATCTTTCTTCATTTGCACGAATGTAATTTGAAACTTATTTCAAGTATAATCGTAAATAAACGAATTAAAGTAGTAGAGGTCCATTTAGAGAGAAAATATTTGAAAATAATAAAAACGTTTTCTCTGAAATAAGTCCTTCCCTCCACTTAAAATTTAAATTGAAATATTATAAAATTCAATATGAAATTTTATTCTATTTCATAAAAACCTTTAAAAAAGTAAACTTACCTGTTTCTATTTATTTTCAATGAACATGTAGTTATCGAATGTATATTATTATGAGAAGTTATATTTCAATCGTGAGAAAAACATTTCTGAACGGTATGAGATACTGAAACCAAAAATGTAATGATATCCACCCGGCCACTCGAGACCTGTACAAATATCCATTGACTGTAGTGATTTACGCCGAACGAACGTGTGTTCACTATCCATAAAAGTGTTACATAAATCTGTAAACGACCGGCAAGCAATCAGGTCAACAAGCAATTAGCGCTGGCGGCCAGTGGGCCCGCGGAGGTACCCGGTCCGCCACACCGATACCTGTTATCAGGCGGGACCCGGCTTTGTGAGTCTACAATGGACTTCACCTTTTCACGGAACATAAAAGGACGTACAAATTACTGTAGGCATTTCTTTTCATTCCATTAATTTGGGCCGCGTTCGGCGCTTCAGAGATATCGGCCCTTTTCACGACGGCCGCTTTATTCTCCTGCTTATTTCGAACCGTGACTCGTGTACGAATCAGCCGTATTACTCCGAGGAGTGCAATTATTCAATGAATTCCTGATATGTCGGACGTACTACTTATTAAATTTGTTTAATTTGCTATTTGAAAAATGTTCAAGGTAATGGTGCGGCCGTGTTACGTAATGGTAGCAACCCACGTTATTGGGTACGCTAGATGGTCAGCCGTCCCCGGCTGAACGGGTAAAGATGATCGTTTTCTTATATAATAGTGAGACAGACAAATACGCAGCTATTTTGATAGTTTCATTTTAAATATAATGTAATGTAACACACTGATCCGTTTGCCGGCCGATCCTAACAAGAGGGTGGTGGATAACCAGCCAAGGTGATATGAGTTATAATATAGGTATCCTAATAATTATATTAAAAATACGATTAATTCTAAATAAAAATCGGCAACGAAGTAAGGCTTTTTCATACCCTGGTCTGTCGATATATAGTAACGGTCACATTTTTGGACCCACCATACTATGCCACTAATTTCAGAGTTATTGTATAAAAATAAGATAACCATATAAAAACTATGTCACATAAAATTAAATGAGCACATAAATAAAATTCTTTCCGCGTTGGGCGTCACACCCGTGGGCTTCAGCGGGCCTGTAATAGCAGGTGCGTTAAATGCGGGCCCGCTCCGTTTCCATTCATAACACATTCCTATGAATATTGTTACGTGCGGATTGTAATTTTTAAGTTATCCCTATTTTAGATGTTCATGTTTGTTCAATACTTACGTCATTGGCTGGTACGTAAAGAATAAACGTAACTGCCTTGACATTTCACTGTCATTAGTGAAAACAAAAAAGAACATTCGGATTGGTAGGCGTGATACATATTTTTCCACGCGTTACGGAAAACCTCGGTCCGAGCGCATCAGCTTTTTCATGCGCCTAAACGTTGAGCCGTTAGCAATGCTGAATTACAAGACCTTTTTAAAATGAGATTTTTTCTTATCAGCTTGACTGGGTTTACAATTTAATTTTTTACAGTCACACACACTACTTTGTCGATTATCGCACAATGTTCAAGAAACGTTTTGAACTTGAGCATATAAGGTGGGGATGATTATTTTTAGTCTCATCCACCCTGTCAATTGGGTTAGATATCTTAGAAAAGGTCTTTAAACATATTAGGGATCTGCGAAAACCGTTTTACGTTTCAGGAATTTGTATGCGAAATATTAAACTTCAAGTGGTCAAGTGTCTCCTGTCTCTGCCGGCTAATTGCACTTGAAAAAATATCACGAAAGTCGGTTAAGTTTAAAAATAAAACTATCACAGCTACTTAAGGTTTACTAGTCTACGAGTAATAGTGGATTTGTTTAAAACTACAAACCTATATTGTGTGTGTTTTTTTATTTCGCAAAAATTAATAAAAGAGTCACGAATAAAATCCAGTAATTATTCAATAGCTTCACGTCCCAGGGAACTCATACAGCGAGCCCCCAAGTACTCGTAACAGTAAGTGAATCAATACTACGATTTACTTTGCGAGTCTGTTTTACTTGGAGCGGCTCTACAGGCGCTTACCGTATTGACATTGTTCACTTAAGCTAATGGATGTTTTATGCCGTACATGATAATCCCATCCACTTTCGACACCCATTATGTGTGGAATAATTCGTGTTATTTGTCGTCTAGGGTTATATTAATGAGGTTGTAATGTTTTATAGCATGAATAATAAAGTGCTCATACACTCATAGTCATCGATGAGTGCAGAATTTTGCACGCGGCCGCTCGGTCGGCAGTTGTTGGCCGATCTCTGGAATCAAATAGTTGTAACCGTTGGAAGCTATGTCGGTTACATTTGGGTGCCCAAAACTTCCGACTCCTCAATGGGTCACCATTTCGTACTGGTAAACGTGCAGTAAATTCTCAGTGACCCTCGTTACATGCAAAAATTTCGCTGTCCTGTTTTATAGATTTTGCGCAAATTACGATTAAATCAACGTAGGTACGCGATGAATAAAATGTACAATAGAACATTGATAAACAGAGGTAGCTGCCGTTGCAAACCCAAGGTAATCAAATCAATTTCCACGTCGTCGCATTTCGTGACAGACAAGGGCATGAATTTGAATATTCCTGCATAATCATCAACGCGAGCCCCGGCCCCCGGTGGATTTCACTGACGGAGCCGTGACACATAAACCCGGAAAGACTCGAACGACCCTCGCATCGACTTTTCTTGAAAGTCACTGGATACTTTAGCGAACTGTTTTAGATTGAATACATATTGCTATGGCGTTGTTTCACTTATTCATAGTCACGGTATCTTCGCACGGATCGAGGCTGGCATTTACTGTTCGATTCTTGACGTTAAAAGTAATGTGTTTAGTACAGGGAGAAGTTGTAATGATATTGTTATGATTATAAAATGGTTTCCGTTTAACCAGGTTCAAGTCCACAATACATAGTTACGTATATGTGTGAATGACTATTTACTATTATACGAGTCGGACAGGTTGGATGACTATCAACATTCAGAGTGCAATGAGATATTCAACGTCTATTGTTGGACAAGGGTTTTCCGAAATTTATGCCATCCCTGGACCCTATGAATGTGAAGATTTCCTACTATCTTCTTTAGACCACCATTTTATCTGCTCGGGGGTATTCTGTAGTCGTTTTACCGAGGTGTAGCTAGTACGCGAGAACTATTGGATCCTATCGGTAATCCCCAAACGATGTAGCCTGATTCACACGGCGACTATGCGGTCGAGGTTACGCCGACGATGCACGTACAGTTGCAGTGTGAATAGATTTTTTCGTTTTCATACTTTCCGTTGCCTTTGTGGCCGAACGTCGAATATGTAAACGAAACACCGTGTAGTCGTGTGAACAGTTCAGTTCGGATGAAAGTGAAGGAAGGTTCACTCACACTATGGAGTTACGATTTCCATTGCATGATGATTACAAATTGTTATAACGACGATAGTATCATTACTATTAGCGCGATCGTTATCATCATTTTCTTCGAATGCAAAAAGATATTGATTAAATGAAAGCAGAGTAGTAACCGTACGGTAGCTGCTAATGCATTTTAAGTTCACTCTTACTAGTGTAAATGAACTGCATACGATATGTAATGTGTTTAATGTTTGTAAGAAAACTTTATCCAACGCGCTTAGCTAATGTTATTCATGAGATAGCTATAATTCTGTTTAGGTTACTTATAATAACATCTGCTTGTTCCGTGCATCGAGGTACTTACTGACTCGTAACTTTGCTAAGCTTATTGTAGTACGTATAATATTAAGAGGACCGAGCGCCACAGTAATAAGCGTTAACGAATATACAGATATCGCTCTACATATATTTACAGCAAACATAACGTTACTACGATTTCACTTCTAGGTTGAATTGGGGAGGCTGAAAAAGCTGACCTCGATCCTAATAATCACAACCCACAACTGTCCTACTGCTGGGTTCGGGTCTTCTCACACTTGTGAGAGCTACAGGCAACCACGCTGGTCAAGTGCGGATTGGTGAACTTCACACATACTGTGCAGGTTTTCTCATAATGTTTTTCTTCATCGAATCAAGTCATAATTAACTTGTAATACGCACATAATTTTTTGTTAATGAGAAGTGCGTGCAGGATCGAACTCACTAGGCTATCACTGCTATCTCTGCTACCTCGATTCTATGCCGGTGTAAAAGGTGACAGAACTCGGCCCGCTCGGTGGTAAGGCTTCACATAATAATAGTAATATCAAGAATATTATTAATTCATAAATATTAGTACTGGTTTCATTATCTTTCCGTGAAACCTGTCTGTGTAGCTACCACCCTAAGATTCAGGCGCTAAACGACTCGTTTGGGACCTTTAGGGTTAATTGTTTTGACTTTAGTGTAAGTGATGGCCACGGGCATGGGTGATAACTCACCATTAGGCGGATCGTCCGCCCGTTTGTCGGCTTTTTACATAACAAAAGATAAGACGTAGGGTCAGGTTCTACTATAAACAACGTTTAGTAAAGGGTAGCTTTGCATGTACTGTACTAATTTATAAAATGTGTGCTTCATAGAAACACGACTAAGTCCATAAAACAAAGATAAGAATTCGTAAAAATCATTAATTACCAGCGG
>DWPA01000072.1:0-37143 GCA_018251375.1 Calpodes ethlius
ATACAAAATTGTTACACTCACATAGAAACTCGTTCACCTCTTGCACTTGCCGCTATTCTCATTACAGGAGACGTAGCCTGTGCGTGAACACGCTAGACAGTTCTCGAGATACGACAGCACCAGGGTCACTAACAGCACTATCAGCTCCTGCAGCAGCTCCGTGTCCATACCCCCAGGGTCAATGTTAATCTGCAGACCAAATAAACTAATTCAAAACTGAAGGATTATGTCCATATTATTTAATATAGCCGTATTGGACGACTTAAAATACTGATTCCAGTTTCTTGACGGGACACATGTTTGTTTAAAAAGAAAGAAGAAAACTAAAAAAGGCCAAGAAAAATATCTTTAGTAATTAACCGACGGTTTCGAGATTTTATCATATAACGACGATAAATAAGTCAACGAGTAAAATAACGTGATCTATTTCTAGTAATACAGATTGGAATCGACCTACAGTCTATCTATCTGTCTATCAGCCTTTAAAGGTCCATTGCTGGACATAAGCCCCTCCTAATTTGCGCCACTCAGACCGCTCCTGAGCCTTCTGACTTATAGTGTGTAATACTTTAGATTCATTTGAGGCTCGTAAATTCGTCTTCGGAGATGTGATGAAAGGACAATTGGTATCACATCGCTTAGAACATTGGGAGACAAATCGATATTCAACCAATCTGTATATCAAGGGATGAAAGGCTATTTGGTTTAAGCGTCATCTTTGCCAATCACACTGAACTAGGGTTCATTCGACGCAGAAAAAATCACTAATTCCGATATTTTATATAACTAAATACCGCTCAATGTCGCTAAAACTAAATAGCGTTTCAACTGTCGTTATGTATTAATATAAGTACGGTAAGAGAAAAAGCTTTGTACCCTTTATAAGAATATTGCTCGCGCGTAAGAATCTGAGATTTGGTCGAAATAAAGTTTATATGAAGATAACTATATTTTAATGTGATACAAATACAATTATTAAAGAAAATAAAACTCTCTGACAATATGACTTACGGTCGAATATTGACTGCAGATCGCGTCTCTAATATACATACATAAATACACTTCGGATAATGATGCGATTGTTAAACAAGGTACATAAACTGCAATTTCAATAACCTATCAAACTTTTCCTGTAGATAAACATAAATATATGAATCACTGCTTAAAAACTAAAACACGTTATTATTGTAGCAACTCTCCGGCTTCATCATCGGCCCCTTAATATAATTTAAGATTAGAATATATCTTACAACCATCAAACGGATCGGGCTGTCTCCTTTTATTTCTGAGTTCCTATGGTCACCTTCTGGCACCATCATCAGATAAGGGTCACCATTGTATTGCATTGTCATCAGATTTACATAAGTATTTCATGCTTACTACTTATTATTATGATTCTAATTATGTATGCAAACTAATAATGACATTTTTGTTGTTTAAGATAGTTGTCTTTATTTTGAGATTTTGGACCCAATATTGGTTAACTATGGCATTTTTAAGTATGTTACATGTAAATGGAACCCTCGAGCTATAACTATTAGGTTTCATATGACCTGTTTTGAGTATTACATACAAATTATAAAGAACATACATTAACTACTTCTTGCACGGCGGATTGTTAGCGTCACAGACGACTCTCTTCTTGCCGCACGGCAGCACCACTTGGACCAGCTGAAGTAGCAGTAATAGAACTAGCAGTAGCCGGCTCCAGGGTATAAGCATAACGTTGAGCTCTGAATGAATTGGTACAATTGTATGTAAAAATAATCTATCCCTCGTAATCAACTAGAAATGAAAGTACAATTGCATGGGTTGACTGTAGGGGCAATAAGGTTTAGTTTCCCCAGGATGTTAAAATGCAGATTCCCCGACTGGATTCACTGAACATCACTAGTCACACGAATTTTATTTTTGGAGTCCTTCTTTATCGTTGGGTAGGTTTGTCGAGCTGATGATGGCACCTGAAGTTAAGTAAGCAGTGGGCCAGCCGGAACACGAAATGTGATAGTAATAAGTGATGGTACTCTCCTGCATATGTCACATATATGTGACCCCCTCTCCAACGATGTGATGTCACAATATTTTGTAATTTTAATACAATACGTAATCGTGGTAGACTTGATACTACATATTTTAAAATGTTTGTTTATGAGTGCAGTTTAGATTTATATATTAAGATAAAAGTGGATTACATATTTAGAGACATCACTAATCTTATGATTTCCTTCTCCCTGTCATAGAGTATCATTAACGACCTCCCTCTTCCCGAACCATAAAATGCTGATCCCCACTCCAGACCACAAGCTGGGTGCGGCAATGTATGGTGCTTTAGGTACTTTAATCTAATCAATTATATTGTCATAGAAAATGTGTCAATTTAAAAACTTTTGGCTCCGAATTATATAAGAATACAATAAAAATATTTTTCGCTGATCCTCAAGGTAACTGTTTACCTAAAATTTCGTTTTAAAAGGATAAATCGTCATAGTTATTCATGAGATTCGAGATGAAACTTTGTTAATACAGCTGTTGTATCACAGGAAATTCACCATGTGTAGCTAGAGGTCTGAATACTTAAAAATGTCCTTAAAAACGTACTGTGGTTAGTGTAAAACTTTAATGTGAACCTAAGGGAACTCGTAACCATCAATACCTACTGCCTCAGTATTAACTTTATATAATTTCGTCCATTGATGTCTTCGTTGATCGCTTCATTCTGTAACGAAAAAGAATTGAAATGAGTCTTTCCACCAAAACTTAAAAACCTGCAAACAAACAAATAGTTATTAAAACTACGCTCGTTAATGGTGGAACTTGACCCAAATCAATGCCTTTTGGTTACAGAAACTAACACACAAATAATAAAACATAAAAAGTTGACAGGTTTATTACATAATGTAAAGATAATACAAAGTTAGGCACAGAATGCAGACGAAACGAAAATCCCCGATAATGAAGTCTTCATCCTCTGATCTTTCAGCCCGACAAGCATTGATCCCGGCAGACTTGTAATATTGAACGAAGATATATCATGATTTAGTCTTTCGTAGTCTACAGATGTCCAATTACATCATCACATGTCAGCATTAAGTTATAAGATTATAAAATTTTCCTTTCCTTCGTCTTGGTTTCATAAGTGTCGAGAATAAGTTAGACGAACGTGAGAGTTTGGTTAAGATTGGGCCTTATTGTACATCAGTTCCTGTAAGGCCCACGACGACAGGGAGCCTTTCCCGTACAAGGTATACTCTTTTTGCAGCAGGCGCGACCCATCGCAAACATTGAGAATAAGGCGATGATCAAAATATAAAGTTGGATTAATTTTAGCTTTCCCATTTGTCTGAAACAAAAATATTTTAATTTACTTCCAAAAATCAAAACATTGAAGCGTTTATCTAGTTCCAATAAATTTAGCATTTTGTCTGAAGCATTTGTTGGATAAAAGATTATATTTAGTGGAGGTATATGAGGTGGATAAGAAATTAATGATACTGAGGAAAAGTACGAATTTGGATGATACATTTTGAAAAGGATAGAAAGAAAATATGGTAAGAATGATGACCGTAAATAAGTTTAAACTAGAACTTATCACTGACAATAATTCAATGAGAAACAAGTTTCTTGTCATACCTATCACTTGCCACAAGGTGCTGGTTTTCTGCAAGCGATGTACACCTTCCTGGTGCAGCCGGCGGCAGCTGACAGTATTGCTAGAAGACTGGCGAGGAGTAGAAGACCGTCGCGGAGCAAGCCCATGGTATCACGTGAGAGACATGGCTGGTTGCAGCTGGCATCTGGGGAGACGGCTTATAGCTTCGAAAAAGACGGCCATTTTTATGGCGTCAACAAATAAGTGGATTTATTGAGACTGATGATGAGGAGTTGCATCATACAAAGAATTAGGAATAAAAGTAACGAGGTACTACCATTTTTTTGGGTCAAGTTCCATTTTGTTATCTAAAACTTATACGAACTCAAGTTATAAACCTATTAGTAATAACAGTATTAAAATAAATGATTAGATATGAAAGATTATGCACGTTTTATTTGTTTCGCTACTAACAATAACAAATAGCTAACATCTAGAAACGGATTTAGTTCTCTTGTCATTTCCAGTCTCGGGAGCCTAATACAATCATACTTCGATCCTCCGAAATATTAAAATTCAAGAACCACAATAATTTCGCTACGTCTACTACAGAATTTCATAGCGAATGCTACCGTTGTCCGTTCTTAAAATACATATTTTATTAAAAATATTTACTTACTGGATTTTTGTATTTTGCGGGTTTGTTTGACGTACGGAAATTTTGATAGATGAACAGTTTTGCCAAATGGAACGTGTCATAAGTTTGAACCTGTCTCGGTAAAGAAGAATTGATGAAATCTGCTGACGATGAAACCTTATTTTTAATTTAAAACAACTACCATCTTTAATTGTTCGATTTGGTGTATCTCTAATAGAGGTCAGTAAGAAATAGGTACATGTTACTAGATGTACACTACACTCATAAGATTGAGAATATTTGTGACACTATAAAGTGGTTCCTAACTGATAATTATAGAAAAATGGAAAACGGGTTTCTCCAAGTCCGAGCCGAAAAAAAGCTTCCTAGAGATGGTTACACTGGATATTTACTCTGTAGTAACTTCGTAACGATTTTGACCGTCATGAATTAAAATTATTGACTAACTAACTAACTAACTATTATGGACAAAAGTATGTGCGTACTAGAAGGCATAAAAATTGTGGAGGGGGGGGGGGGAATTAACCCTTTCCTGCGCCCCAGTCAGTACGTCCTAGGATTGTAAATAAATGTCCCAAATTTGTTCTAAACACTTCCTACCGCAATAATAAATATAATAAAATAA
The DNA here is from genome assembly GCA_018251375.1 of Calpodes ethlius. NCBI lineage: Eukaryota > Metazoa > Arthropoda > Insecta > Lepidoptera > Hesperiidae > Calpodes > Calpodes ethlius. The sequence goes on from DWPA01000072.1 coordinate 4,873, forward strand.
TGTTTAATAATTAATTCAGCAAATAAACAATAATTTAAATTTGACAAATAGATCTACGATTTGCAGACACTCAGAAGTCTTCCTATCCATATAAGTATCTCTTCAGGAAGAATTCCTTGACCTAAAACTCTCTCGCTGTCCAGCCAGTGAAATCTCCACCTCTACTCTGCCCCAGTTATACTTAACGGGTCATTAAACCAATGAAAACAGTCATGTTTTACGGCATCGTTTGAAATGTCCCAAAATAGAACTGAATGTGAGCATAAATCAGATGGCAACTTCCTTTTTACTGGAGGATTTGGTCGCACTGCGATTTGTTTTTACACGCATGCAGATGATCGTCCCTGAAGTTTTTGGAACTGCGATTTGGAGATATTTAACAAGGTTTGACGATTTCGCAGGACAATAACTTACTGTGATACTGTGACTGTTTGTCGTGGAGAGATGCTTAGTGCTTAATTCAATGATTTACGAACTTTAGAGTAGCTAAGAAGTGTTAATAATAGTTAATTATGATGAAAATACATTAATATATTCACGAGGATTACTTATTAATTTAACTTGTTCATTAACGACTATTGAAATATATGAAAACGATAACTTACTAGGTATATGGTGTACAATAAAGTGTAATAAATAGTGGAAGACTTTTTTAGTATAATTAATTTGCATTTATTAGTACGCAAAATAAATTTACTTAAAATAAAACATTTTTATATTTTGTATATTTATTCTGTATCTTAAGTAAGAATTTTTTAAAGGTTCAGTTACGGTAGGGACATGTAAAAATTTTATTATTCTACGATTCACGAATACGTCAATGAAATATCCACAGTTCAACGGGAACATAAGATGATAACTAATGTTACTGCCGGCGTCGAGCGGCTAAGACCACTTACCATCAGACAGGTTACCATGTTTGTTTGTACCAGCCAATCATTTCACAGACCTCTTTTCTCCAATGTGCCTGTTTTATTTAACCCGTAAATTACTGAACTTTTTACGTCATAAGTATAGCAAGCTTGTAGAGGTGGCTCTATCCTCTGTCACTCTTGGATCTCTTTGACAAACTTGGAATAGGAATGTAGGAGGGACGTTAGTCACTAAGTCCTGTTGGTATAGTTGTTAATAAATATATCACTTGCTTGATGTTGGATCTCTCTGACAACCCTCGTATATGAATCGTTCATGAAACAAGGACTATAGTTAGTCATGTGAGTATTGGGTGTTAATAACAATATCAGTTTGTTATTGTTTAACACTCTCCTGGAGACTTACCCTGAGAGTGATCTGTTTGCGGATGAATGGAAGGAAATATTGACAGTATGCTTGAAGTTCTGTGAGCGTGAAGTATAGCTGGATTGTTCTTTAATTAATGTAACTGGTGCTGCCGTGTTAATTAAAGTAAAATTATAAATAAATAAATAAAATAAATAATAAATAAATTTAGTCACGGGCGTACACTTACGCGCTTCAGCGTTGTTTTGCGTGCTGTCTCATTAACTCAGCTGTCGACTTGCTGTGCACGTTGCCAAATTAATCGTCTAGGGTATCAACGGGTGGCTTTGACATAGGCTGAGTTTGCTGCTCAGAGTCTACGCGTCGACATTGAACTACCAACCATTTGGTTCCGCAACCATATAAGACTGGTAATGTTATTTGTTAATATTATGTGGTGTGTTCTATCAGCTAAGTTAGGGTCGGTGTACGCACGCCTCTCTCGCCTAAGTTCCGTACGGGACAATGCAAGAAGGCGACGCCCCCAAGTTGTGCCAGCGCGTCCTCGGACGTGTTGTGGAAGGAGGGTTCCCGGCGTAGCGCCTCCAGGGACGAATACCACAGATCGCGCCACGCTGGCACACCAGCCGCCTCCGCCGCTTCCTCCGCCGTCAGTTCGCCAGCCAACCCATCCACCGTGCCGCTCACCGCACCGCCCGCCGCACCGCTCGGCTCCACCTCTATCGACAACGGGCCAGATACTTCGCTCGCCGCACGCCGCCATCTCTCTGTAATGACACCAATACATCAAAATAATGGAAACACTGGCTACACAGTATGTACTGTGCGTAATGACATGTTTTAAACAATAATACAATGTGAACGAGCTAAAGTAGTGGAGCCATCGCAAGACTTAGAGAGGTGCAATTACCCGAGGAGCCGGCGGTGGCGAGTAGCGCGGCGAGCGCCAGCAGCGCGAGCTCGGCGCTCGCACACATGGGCGCCCGCAGCCCCGCGCCCTCCGCCCCGCGCCCCTCCGCCACACGCGCCTCACCTGCTCATGTGAATTGTATACCACTTGAATAGCACTAAAGTTTTACACTAATTATATGTAAATTAGATATTTTAAGTCAATGGCCGACAAACGACCAGCTGGGAGATCTAACGGTAAGTAGTCGTCACTTATCAACGTCACTAAAATACAAAGGATCCCCGAGGCTGCACCGGGCAAGAAAAATATCGAGAATCCTCTTATTACTGGCTCTTCAATATTGCAATCGGAGCATGTAAACCATTGATTGAACAGGCGGGTAAAATACTCGAGCGCCGCACATAGGTATTGTCAAGATTGAAATGAATGATTCAGGGATAAGTAGTATGAAAAAAGGATATTCCGCATAACAACGTCCATTCGCCAGCAGAGTACACTAAATGTGAAAAACATCTGAGAGGTCATCGAATTGAAGCTCGCTACACGAAGATGGCTCACGGGAAGATATAAAGCTTAGAAGTGTCTACGCTCTATGAAAAAGAAGATAGTTTTGACTGACGGCGACTCTACTGGAGTTGTTTATTTTGTCAACCTTCATAGCGCTGTCGCGGTGTCCAAGCAAACGTAATAATATTTCGCTGCTATGAAATAAACCAAAGGATATGATGGCGATATCGTTCTGTAGATATAGCTCATGTTAAAAAGACTTTATTAATTGGTATTTATCAGAAGTAGTACACTAAAAGCAAAAGATGGAAGACGAGATAACGGTAACCTTATTCACCCGCTAGGGCCCTTAAAAAACTCACGTTTATAATTGGTTTGATATATGAAAATAAATAAATAAATGCGTACGAATTGTTCGAAATCACAAAATAAAATTATTTCATAATTGAACAAAATAATATGTCACAATAAAAGGCGCACTTCAAACAAATACTTGAGTTATATTCAGTGATGGATGTCTTTTTGGTTTACATAACTAAACATACATTATAATCTTGTGTCATTTCATGCAGGATGTGTGGACGTGGACGTAGGTTATGACCCTAGGAATGACAGCGTACAGTTTTTATGATATAAAATTAATTTATTTATAGGTATACCGAAAATGCAATATGCAGCTATAGTAAAAGTATAGAATTTTAAGGTCTGGAGTACAGAATGCAGAACGCCAAGGAATAATTTTAAATATAAATACATACCAAAACTATTATATGTCTTCAAATTATAGACTCGATGTATTTTCTGCAAATACCTTTTGACAATAAAGTTCGGTAAATGTAACTGAAAGCGCTTTGGTAATATTATGCGATGCTCGTATTTAATCTTTCAAGAAATATAAAAACGCCCATCGCATAGTGAACTTAACTCGCCGTCGAAAATATTTAGTAACATCGAGCAAAATAATTTAAACGAAATGGAAATGAGGCCGGACCCGTCGACGGCCGCCGGCTTCGGCGCTAATATCCAGGGCCTTCAAAGTGAGCCCCTTCTGACATTTTCTATTTGCAGAATAAATAAGCCGCTATTTGAATATTTACTCCACCGGCTCCGCGCGCCGCCTTTTCTTTGTGAGTCTTTGTCGGTTTTAAATAACGCGTCATTTACGGGTTGTATCGGAATGGTTTACGTTTTATTTTAGAGTTGCAGGAACAAAGAGGCGGCCGGTCCGTGCGGCGCGGTGCAATCACCTGCCGGGGTCGGTGGTGGGTGTTTCGGTGGAATGGTCACGAGGGTTGTTTTACAAGTAAAAGTGAAGTGGGAGCCCACGCAGTCTGTTTTACTATTCGAGACCAAAATAAAATAGTGCTATAATCAAAAATCATTACTTTGTAAGTAACAAGAAAATAGTCTGGATCGTACGTTCCCAGCGTACGGGCGAGGTTGATGAGTGTTCGACACGATTCAGACCCGTCCAGTAATATTACCATTCAAACTTTCACGAAAAGGTTTACAATGATTACTATCCTCATAGTTTCGTCATGTCCGCCCATCGGTAGCATGGCACAGAAACTAAGGCACCAGGAACGAGTAACTGGCACGGTACACGTATTTGTCAAAGTGGACAATATTTTTTTTCCACGGTGCGGTCTGCGAGGTGCTTATTCTGAATCAGAAATGACTTTGCTAAATAAAACATAATTTTGGTTGTAGTCAAGTGTCCTCAATTACCAGCTAAATGGTTGGTGCTCAATATGTGGAAAATATCATGGAAGTATCATATCGTATTATGATGAATTTAAAATTTCAACCATTGCAAGTTACAAAGTAATAGTGATCAATTTTCAACTACGGAATTGTACATTTTTTTTATCAGTTGCAATCATATTAGATACGCGTAGGTTCATATGTGTAATACCATATCGATGGATCGAACAGGTGCAAACTATAGTAATTGGGTACACGATGAATAATTTTATAACAAAATGCCGTTATATCAAACCATAATAGTCCAAAATCCGAGAGCCGTCAGACCTTAATTATTTTCTGACAGGTATCAAATAGCATGAGGTGGTACTAGTACACACTGTGTTTTTTATCAGCTAGATCGAGTCGACGGCCAATGTACAGATATCAGGTGCTAAACGAACATAAGGAGAAGCATTTTTTATGTCTAAATACAGTTACAAAATACCTTTAAAAATTACTAATCAATATTGCCAGACCGATTTCACCTGCAGCCATTTCTGCTAGACGCTCATTTCAAACACCTGGTAAGCGTTAATTGCAAAAAATCGCCACATTGTTATTGTGCGTCGTTACCATGATGTGTATACTGGTACTAACTGACCAACATATTTGGTTCCTTAGAAAATAAGTAAGGTCTGGTGCCCCGAGCATCTCGCTCTGTAATCTACAATTACCAGCCTCTTTCCAATGACAAGTTGTCGAAAGTGGAGACAGCGTGGAGCGGCCGACCGACTCGTGACGTAACTCACGCTACGTCAGATATTCCTTTATTTTATTTTATTTATGACAATGTAAAAATTGAACTCGGTTTATGTCGTTCATTGTAACATGTGAATGTGTATTCGTTTTTTTATAAATAAAATTGTTTCTTCATCGTTGTCGGGGGACGATTCCCAAGAACATTTCGTTTAATGTTTAACATAGCCGACTGGCACATACATTTTACTTGCGATTTTATATATTTAGTATTTCGTTGCGTTGCTACGAGCAACAATCACAGTGTGTATTATTATCGTGAACATTGTCGGAGAACTTCGTAAAATAGATATCCATATTGAATACTAATAATGTTTACGAACATTACAATTGCGAAATTGTTTTTGCTAATAAATAAATAAAAAACAATAATTACATTCGCAGTTAAAGTTCGTACGTGTCGCGCGCCGGAGCTGACACATACATTTTATTTAAATGTTAATTGCAACGGTGCGAAGCCGGGGCGGGCCGTGAGTCATTAATAAATTGAAAAAATATGGAGGCCATCACCGTCGGCCCGTGGTGGCTACATGATGGTCATCGAAGTATACAATAAACTTCCAGATATCCTTATTTAATAGTAAATTTAGGTAATAAATAAATAGCTGTCAATAAGCCAGTTATATTGTCAACTTCTTTTATGAAATTTATTATTATTTAAAATTTGAGCAACATTGCTGGAACATTAATATAATATTTTATGGTTAAATTGAATACTTAACAAGCTTTTAGACATTTAGGTATGTTAACCCGAGGATCGGTAAGTTCGCATATATTTTGGCAACAAAGGAAAATGATATGCAGTGAAAGAATAGTCGAGTGTAGCGTAGAACATTATTGAATTACTGAAATTGTTATGGTGACACTTCTAGTTTTGCTATTGTCATCTAGGGAAGATAAAATAGATAATTAAATAAAATTCTATACAAAATAAACATTTCAGTAAACAACTAAAGGTATTTGACGAGCTTGACGAATGTTAGACCTACATCTCGTTCGGATGTTTGTTACTTTCTGCCAGCCCACTAGTATTGCTCCAATTTGCTACTGTTTAACGATACCGCTACCTGCATGCGAGCGCAGTGCACTAGCCACTGCTTATTATAAAGTAAGTGCAACTATAAAAGTAATAACACCGAACGCTTATGGACAAGTTTAGTATATCCTCGTTAAAATTTTTTGGAACGAAATTATTCAGAAACATTTACGTTTTTACACTCCCACGCGTCCTAAATTTAAATTTAATTAACCGATCAATTCAAAATGTACTAGCGCCTCGCCCGGGCTGGCCGAGTTCCGCATCACTGGCCACTACCATAGTTATCAAAGTGGATTTTGATGTTGTTTCGTAACGTCTAAGAAATTATATTAAATATAACCTCCGTTTCGAAGAATCTACGACTTTTATTGATAGCTCTGATCGAAATATATCGCCTGTACATATAAAACAATTACTGTAAAAGTGATATTGTACGAAATGTTATAAAAATAAATAAACCATGCTGTCGATCTACATTCATCAAAATCCAAAATAAAATATGTACATCGTATACACATAGTTCGAAAAGGCTTCTCTCGTGCAATCCATTGATGTCCATAAAACACTATATGACAACGTGAAGCGAACCATCTGCCGGCCGCGGCGTGGGCAGCACCAATATTGATGGAATGTCCACCACAAATGTCCACGTGTCCAGCTACTTGTTACATATTTTCCGCAAATAAACAAAAATACAGCTTCTGGCTGACTGGTTTATGATCGCTGCGCGCAACTGCCGTAGTTGGAAAAATTACATTTGTATCGCTCATTTCTTCTATGTTTCGCGGTAGAATATTTTGCGACAATCTCAAAACAAACATATAATGCGCTGAAATAAAATATCCGTTACGGACAAGTGTTCATGTAAAACACACGGCCGTGTGTACTATATTGTCATATCTCGATACCATTAGAATTTTTAATGAGAAACAATTTTGTTCAGAAATTATTTTCCTGTAACTTAAACACATTACACGAATGCAAAATTTTTAGGTAAGCGACTGAGATTTGCATATTTTTTTAAAACATGCCATTGATGTAGGCCAATTTCCTTCGGTTCGGTGCGGCGTCGAAGCGTCCCTTCCTGGTATGATTTGATTGAACGACCGGGTATGATTCGCTTTCATATCGGGTGAGCATTAACAAACACCATTGTTGCCATTAAATTACTGTAGCAAATTTCAATAATAATAAAAAAAAGGTATTTTATTCTACGTGGTGAAGTCAATTTCAATAATATTATACGTACGTCAATCATTTTTGGATATATTTGTGGATTATTTCAGCATAAAGCATAAAGAATAACAATATTATCAATGATGGCACTTTTTTCGTTATTTTTAATATTTGGAACATAAAGATAAAGCCGAAAACGTTACTTTCCGCGATTACATTCGGATCATTAATAAATAATCGGACATCTGTTTTAGTTCCTATTAACGACTGAATTCCGAGAGAAGCGCCGGAGAATCAGCGACGTGGTCGGTCCGGGATCGCGGCCGACACAAATCATGTCATCGTCATGTTCGCCGTCGAAATGACAACGCGTGGTCGCGGTCAGAGGTCCGTGGGACACCGCTCAGTAGCTCTGTGACAGATGGGTTAATACATAGCTACGTTAGAATTTCGTTAGAATAGAAATATAACGATACGACTCTAAACAGGCAGACATTATTCGCTTCAAGGTCCAATATTCAGTATTCCAGACCAAAAGAAAAACATTAAACAGTAAACAAGGGATTTGTTGTAACAAAGTTTTCATTTATAATATTTCTACATGTAACTCGTGAAGGGTACTCATCCAAGTGGCTCACATGTATCTCTCAAGCTCGAGGTCGACGCGTGTCACACTGTCCGCCGGTGTCACATCGTCACTCCACCATCACTTCACAGTCACGCACTCACACCGCGCGGTTCACCTGCTCGCGTGTCGCGTGTCGGGAACAGTCGCATGCGGTCGCGGCTCGACGCTCGTGCGATCGACGCGGCGGTCCGGGAGACACTGCCGCCGCGCGCGGCTGCCGAGCGCCGCCGAAACCGCACGAAGCTCTCCGAGAGCGCCGCCGAACCTTTCGCGCTTCAAGCGGTCACACACTAAAGATAGTGTAACTCACACAACCTGCTCAGAATTTTCACCGAAACACGTTTATACTGATAACGGCTGAATCTGTAAAATATGAATTAAAAATTTGAAGGTATGATTTTAGATTCATATTTAAAATGCTTGACAACACTCCTCGATCACCTCTAGTGATACTTATAAAATGCAAAGGTTTGGATAATTTTTAAATATCTTTAAAGTAAGTTATGAACCCAGAGCTGGATGATGTTTAGTCTGTTTCAACAGTAAATTCTTAAAAGATTTACAAATTAAAGTTGAAAATACCTCAGTAGCAATTTTTACAGCGCTCGTCTCAGCTGATAACTCTGTAGAGAATTATGCTTACCACTGCTAATTTAGGCGTAGTGAATTTAAATAAAACAGGTAGCAGAGGAGGGGGAGGGTTCTGATTGTTTGCGTCCACAGGGGACCGCGCCGATGCCACCTTCACATAACAGCCGCAGCTGAACATCAGCTCGGCTTGAGCACCTTTTTTATTTAATTAAAAATAATAAAATTATGTAATTGCTAGGACAGTCTTCGGTATAAGGCGTTAAAATAAAACTAAAGATCTTACATATGTACATAATCAAAAAGCGACCAGAGCAGCCACCCGATTATGAGCTGTCGCCAATGTCGACGGCTATAAAAAAAATTAAATGGTAGAAAGAATGTCGTTGCCGTCTTAATCAAGAGGATGGCAGCACGCTAGGTCAGCCAATTATGATGATAACATCAGTAGTGATGCTTATGATTTCACTATAATACTAATGGGACTTGTACCGTTTATCGGCAAGTTGAGAGCCGCATCACATCTCATTGTTGACGGCAACCGCACTACGTAAAACATTTTTAGCGCGCGTGCAGCGAGACGGATCGGACGGCGCGCCGCTCGCTGTGGCGGCGACATACCGCGCGACCGCCGCGCGGTGCCCGCTCGGCGTTAAACGGGGTCGGTCGCCGCGGGCTGCGGGCCGCCGCCGCTCACTACGCTGCTGTTAACATTAAGATCAATTAAAATTAACTTAATACCTATATTTTAATGGCAGTAACAGTTTCGACGAATTTAAATGTTACAGAATAAAATTACAGTTCGAAAAACTTTAACATGCTTCTATCTGCGGTGCTGCACTAAAAGGCCACACACCATTGTTCAGCCAGTCCTCTCTGTTTGCCCAGTACGTCATGTTTATAATTATAATCTAATATCAGACTTATATTATGAAGACTTAGACGAATTTAATTTATTTGGGATACCTAATTAATAAACTTACTGTATAAGTGAAAATAAATTGTCAAATTAATCGATTACCTGTGACTTTAACTATGATAACCTAAATTAATTTAAAATATATATTAGTTCTATGTACAATTTGGACGGCCACGTAGTCTAATTGGTAATGACCCTGCCTGCGTAGCGAGGGGTCCCGTATTCGATTTCCACCCGGGACAGATATTTATGTGACAGATAAATATTTGTTTTTGGGTCATGAGTGTTAGAAACGTGTTATTTGTGTTGTCCCTGCCACCCGCGACACAGGGAATGCTATTGCAGGGGTATGAGGGAGTGCGTTAAGGTTCATGTTAAAAAAAAAATTGGTAGGTAACTACTGTAATATCTGTTTATTTAATTTTAAAACATTTGATTTACTTGTTCCATATACTGCAAAAATTATCGTGACGCACACGCTTATTTTAGAAATATTAATCGTTTCTTTTAATAAAGTTATAAAGGCGTCAGGGAGTTTAATTTTTTACATTTTTAGTTTTTAAGTTTTTTGTGTATCTACTATTATATTATTATTGTGTATTAGTGTATATATTAACTTACAACAAAGGAATTTCTATGTCGTCTTAAACACCATTTCTTAGCGTAGATCTTCGGAGCGTTCACGTTCCCGGTATTTAAATAGCTCGATACTCTCGTAGCGCGGGTCGCGGGTCGCGGCACACCGAGCGCTAGCGGCCGCCAGACGGTTTGGTATGATAATATCGGGCTCACGTGTGCCGAGTGCGGGCGCGGCGCTCGCTCGCTTCAAACGTACGCATAAGCTTATCTTAATGTGTAATTTCGTCGGATGGCCAACTTGTTACATTTATGTACTGAAATATCATATCTACATATCTGAGCTGTTAATAACGAGAAATAAATATTTCTATTTAGTATTTTTATATGAACACGTTTTACGGATGAAAAGCAGAGCAACTGAGAAAACCTCTTAGCCCATATTTTACACTACCATATAAGTATGTAATGTAAGTGCCGTGTGTACATTTGACTGGGGTGGTAAACGAGAAGATAAGTTTAAGAACGTTGCGGTACGTTGTTGTACAACTGTAAAAATCTCTATGAATATTTCTAGAATATCATATCACGAAGGTGTTCGTTACGGTGAAAGTATGTCGATAGTAGTTTTCATAATTAAAAAAAATATTTTTATAGATTTACGCTATACGTTTATTTACTTATTTATTATTATTATTTACTCTTGCTACATAAAAAATGTGTTACTACGTTGTAGAATTGAAAATACTTAAAATAAACAATAAATAGCCAGCAATAGAAACAAAAGCAACGGATGCCGAGACGTAATGTACTTGTTACTAATTATGAAATCCCACCAATAATTGATGAAACAATTATCTTTCACATATACATAGTTCATAACCAGGGCGAGATGGATGTATCCGAAGATGGAATTTTTTTAATTTATGAAGGTTGAGGGAACGAGTGGGCTGCTTTCTAGTTACGTTGATTACTTTGTACACCCCGTCCTGTGCCCTGGTGACGAGGGGGGGCTTGCCGCTCCTCGTCGGCACAATGAAATTCAAATCAGTATTTTAACTAAAATAACTATTATAATTTACATCAAACACGTGAAGCGCACTGTTGTTTCCGTAAGTTGCCTCCGACGAGAGCATGTCTATTTTATTCGCCCCTTCGATCCCTTCCTGGTATGATTTGATAGAACGACCTTGTATGATTCGCTTTCATATCGGGTGAGCATTAACAAACACCATTGCTGCCATGTTGCCCTTAAATTACGGAAGCAAATTGTTGATGCATCCAACTAGTGAGGTGGACAGCGGTGGCGCTGTAAGTGTTGCACATAGAAAACAGATCTTTGGTGTCATAATAGTAAAGAAGTAGGTGATAAAAAATGTATTTAACTAATGTCTGGTGAAAGGGCTCGGCTCGGGCGGCGATCACTGCTATTCTTGAGTGATTGACCGAGTCGAGCGACAGCGGGCGCGGCCGATTATTGAATTGGTCACTACTGACTGTTGAGGCTGAACAGGAATAACTAAAAATCTTTGTGGCTTTTCGTTTATAATGTTATTCGAGCCTCTAATGATGAAGTTCGTTGTTTATTTTCTCATTATTAACTATGAGTATTAGGGATTAACGTGGCCATCGAAGCGGACGGATATCGTTTATGCGGCGACGGCTACGGGGGCGATGCCATAGCCGTGTAATTTATTCTGATCCGATGTATCAAAAGGCTAAGAATTTCAAAATTAAACAACTACACGTCGGTCGACAATTTATCGTGTAGATGGAAAACTCAAATAGACCTTGCTTTCGAAACAAATTAGTTAGTGTACAAGTATCCAAAATACTACGTATTAATAGTTGCTAGCATCAACCATAAACGTTTTCTTAGACCTTATTTTAATACAAATAAAGCTACAATCAGTGCGCTGTGTCGTAAATTCAATAAACATGAAATGTTATTTGCATACTCAGCAGACACTCGAACCTCTCTCACGCAGCGCGGCAGAGCGCTTCACGGCGCACTCTCGGTATAATCGCGAGGCTCGGCCGAGGGTCCGTCGTGGCCTATTTATAGAACATAATGCTGAGTTAAGTCAACCACTCATGGCCCGAAGGCGGGACAGCTCTCGGGCGGCCGGTGCGGACGTCATCTCGGCGTGCTCACTGGAACCTGCATAAGCAGTATAATTACTAGACACATATAAAGAATTATATATTGTGAATTTTTTTAATAGAACCGATTCAGTCAGCATGGTGACCGATTGCCAAGGGAACCCTAACTAAATAGTTGGTTTCGGAGTCGTGCGACATTTATCACGACAGTGGTATATACATCGAATTTTAAAGGAAAGCTATGACGTATGAGGTGGGTAGCTTTAGCGAGTTGACGAGTAATAATCAATCAACTTACGACTACGAAACTCTACACTGCGCGCGGCCCGACCTGCGCTGGTTTTATGTAAATAGACCACAGTCGAGCAAATAAACCGATAGATGGAAAGCGGCCGCCATCGCCCAGACATCAAAAGCATCACCAATACGTTCAAACATCACCAGGACAGAAGAGAGTGGAAAGAAAAAAGTACTAGTTTTCAAGGTTCTTGCCATGAGAATAAAAATTTTTTACACTAATACTGACAGTATAATACGAAAAAGATATGGATGACCGTAACGTGCAGGAGAACCGACTCCGGTCTTCTCTGATGACACTCTGGTCTGCCGGCAAGGGACTGCGCTTAATATCTAGCGAGCCATTGCGGCCAGCGATTATTCTCACGAACATGTCGCTTAAAGGAAATAAAGTTTGTATAAAGCTAACAAACATCAGAGGACAAAGGCGCCTGAGACGGTTACTCATAACACGTACCGACATTAGACTCGAGTGGAACCGGCCGTTTGCAGGGCCGCAGTTGGCGGCGGTTCAACTACTGGCGGCGATATCAGAACAAGTGGTGAAGCTAAGTAAAACATATTACAACGTGGCTTCTGGCGAAGGAGCGCGGCGCGACACGCGCCTCACGACTAAGGGGGTAAGCACACTATACGACTTTATTGATAAACAGATATACGTACGGATGATTGTGTATTATTATTGTGGTTCCAGTAAAAATATTTGCAGCGTAGCAAAATACAATTACATTTACAGGTATAGTTTGTGCAGTAACATCAGATCAGCTGACTGCCTGCCAAAAGTATTACAGTATCTGAATTGCACCACGGTACGTATAAACATGTAATTTAAAAAAGCGTAAAATATTAATTTACAAATCGCTTTAAATATAATTAGACCGGGGTACGAACCAGATGCACTGGTGTGAGATCATAGAGAGAAACAACTAGCCAGGAAAATGACGTTTTTTATAATTTTCTCATTAAGATTACGGAAGTTACAACATATTTTTATAACAATAAGTATATGCAAGTTCAAAATGGACTTCTTAACACGGACATGAAAAATTAAACTTTAGAGAAACAGCGCTTTGCTAACTTAAGAAATGAGACCCAAAAGGTAAGCACCATGCGATTGCTTAAAATTTTATAACAAATGTAAAGTGACACTACTCTGTCCCCAATGGGCGAGGGAATGTTCGAGAGTGAAACAAGTGAACATCCGATCGGTCGGTGGAAAAGAGCCTTAACCCATCCGCTGAGCCGCCGCTACTGTTGAACATTACCAAAACAACAACGCTGCTTTCATTCGTCCAAATCGTACGGAGAGTAATTGATGACTATGAAACTTTGCCCTCGCGCCGTTCACACTTTGTTGGCCAATTCCTGTGATATTATTATATTGATATATCTTCCAATAGTAGATATGTAATTTATGATATGATATAATATTTACATAATTATGTTATTTGACGGATAATTTCTTTTAAAATGTAAAAATATTAAAATATAATTCATTATCGTCTGAGTGGGAAGCTTAATGTGTGAAAGTTCGCTACCTTCCAATGTTGTGTTATAAAGAAAGTCGCAATGACCATTTGAATAATGTAAACAGCATAAATTGTGTAGGTCCGCTGCGTCACGTTCGTTTTATTACAAAAATTGTTTCCCGGCGACCTCCGTTCGGTTCGCGAGCGGCGGCTAAATTAAATTCCCATAATTCCGGCTCTCGCTGGCGGCGGGCGAAGAAGATTAAGGGGTTATTACGTAAGAAGGTTCGCGATAAATAATCGCCTTGTGCTACTCGTTGTGACGCTGGCAGGCGGCGCGGCGAGACGGACCACTGCGGACCAGGAGCCGGAGTGAATCAGGCATACACATGTGGTCGGGTACACGCAGCAGTCGACGTAATCATGATATCAATCTAAGAAAACCCGGCACATCACATGCGGATGAACATTAAGCTAAATTTTCTTCAAAGCTAAGGGCACTTCGCTTCACTTTTAAGTATATGTGTATATAAGTATAGTGAGTACAAAAAAAAACAAATATTATTACTATCTTGTAGTTAAAATTACGACATTGCATGTAAGCGTTTGTTACGGCACAACAAAGATGTTATTTCAAACGCGTTTCTAAGATTACTAAATAAAAAACGGTAAGTGTGGCGGTGTATGTATGTTTTTACATATTAAATTAATTTAATAGGCAATTGTTACTCCATGTAAATTTCATTGCAAATAAAAATGGGATATCATTGGCTGTGGCTGCACTAATATTTTAATTATTTTCATTGGCTTCTTACATACCAAATGATTTATAGATTCAAAAACTTGTGGGACGTTTCATTATAGTAAAATTTATTTTAATTTATTTTTATAATTGGACGTGTCCGAGGCGCGACCGGTGCGTCGGCAGGCTGGTCACGTAGCTCGTAGCCACGTAGCCTCGCGTAGCCGCCCGTAGCGCCGGCTGGGAATGCTACGCGCGTAGCGGCTCATTACCGCCCCCCGCATTGTATTCACTGTTTACGGAGTGACGAGGGTAACGAGGGATGTTTACGTTCGTGTTACAACTTGTTATAACGCAGGCGGCGCGGGGAAGCGATGTAGTTCGTTTTTATTGTGTCCTTTATAAGGCTTCGTAAATAAAAAAGCCAGAATTTTAAAGTTTAAATTTACCTTTCTTTACTATTTTGCCACGACGGAAGTGATTTTTAACGGCGATACATTTTTAAAATTTGCTTAAATACTGGGAGGCAATTAATAAAAGCAACGATAACAAAATCGGGGTTTACAATTCCGTGTGTTAGCTCCATAAATATGACACACATAATTATATCCGAAGTACCCTAACACACTCATAAGTGTAACTATACCAATTGATTTGATGGACTGAACAAGAACTGCACAGCATCACCATTATGAGGTCATTTCATAACATCACACAAATCATATTTATAAAGTTGTGATTTGGAGAAGCTAGAATATTTCTATAAGTTTTAAATGCTCTAGTCAGATATAGATTAGGTGTATGTTAGAACATTGTTACATTGTTACATTGTTCATTGTTCATATATAATATTCGGTGGTACCGCTAAACAGTTCATTAAATCATGCACGATACATTGTTGCAAAGGACTTTTCAGGAGTTATTCATTGATACCAGTAACGTTGTATATGAAAGAGTAACGTAAAGTAATGTTGGCATCCCTGAATTGATTATCTAATTATTTTGCCTTCCATGTTGTAACGGCGCGTCATTACCAATGTTAGTTAGGAAATTTCAAATTCATAATATTTTTAAAAACTTAGACAACAAAAATCTAGGATCACTTCAAACAGTATGATTGTGTAACAAATTGAACGCTAAGTACGAGCTTGTTCTCGAGCAGGAGCTTATAACAAATTCCGAGCTAACCGCTAAACGGTCTCCGCACGTAAATAGGCATTTAACTGTTACAAATTGCAGTTACATGTGAATAAGTAACGCCGCGGCCGCCGCTGCAGCCCCCGGCCCCCGGCCCTCGCCCTCGCCCCCGCCGCTCTCCACCATCGCCCCTCCATGGCGAAATTTCTAATACGTACAATGGGGAAAACGCGAAATAAAATAATACGAATAAATAATAAGCCTTCGGTCGTGGTAGCGGCAGCTCCATCAGTACGGGGCCGTTTACATATTTTACAATAGCTTTTTATTGCACTAAATCGTTGACTTATTACAACATGTTTTTTTTGTAATGGTTATTGATTTCTGTGACCCGCACCCTGTGTCATTCTTCTTATACTGAGCATGTAAGTGGATAATAACTGGTGTTCGTAACTTCGATAGTAACGTAAGTTTTAGTGTAGTAGTTGCTTTCATATATGTTTTCAGTATTGTGGCAATAATTACGTCATGCTTCTGAGGCCCCTGGTCGATTAAGACGAGCTCGCATGAGTGTAAATCTGAACGAAAGATGTCGGAAGTCTTAAAGAGAATACTACATTCTTTACCACCGAGCACAAACCCGTGTCATAATAATTATTGTTAACACGTCTTAGTATTATGATTTTACTGGGCGTTTTGTACGTATAAGTCGATTTCCCGGTGTACACTTTGGTTTATTCTAGTTACTCGACTGCCAAGGAGGGGTTATGCTAAACGCATGTGTCTTGTAATGGTAAAATGCTCAAAATAACTTCTCAAGAGTTATCCATTAAATCTCACAAAATAACAATACGAAAGAGAAAAGTCGTGCCAAATTCTAAAACAATGTAGGTGTTCCTGCAGCTGTCCTGAAACTGTAAAAGTTTCCGGCGCGCAGTCGCATAACTATATTTGAATAACGGTTGTATGTTTATTATAAACATTGGTGATATTCGTCAATTAGGTCCAAAAAATTATGCATGCTGATAGATTTCATGGCGTTTTTGTGTGAATAATTTCAATTACGTAAAAACGTAGATATAGCTCAATCATTTCCAAATCATAATATCTATATTATTTTAGATATTTA
Source organism: Calpodes ethlius (assembly GCA_018251375.1). Classification (NCBI taxonomy): domain Eukaryota; kingdom Metazoa; phylum Arthropoda; class Insecta; order Lepidoptera; family Hesperiidae; genus Calpodes; species Calpodes ethlius. Next base: position 21,834 of record DWPA01000072.1, read on the forward strand.
ATGTAGAACATACTAGTTCTGTTCGCTTTAATTTTAAATTGATAACTTAATAGCAATCGTAATATAACAAGTCGTACAACATAAATAATCATGACAGCGTTCAGCGCTGCGGTCCCGTTGCGTCCCGAGTGCAGCCGGGGCGGTCCGTCTCTTATAAAAGAAAGCATTTGTAAATGTTTCCAATACTTTATTTTCGAACAAACGTTAGGAAAGCATTCTACTCATTCAACGGCCGGACTAGAAAGTATGTATATAATGTTAAAAATATGTGAACAGTTAAAAATAAACGTGCGATTTAGTGTGATTTTATGTACAATATCCACTTTTCGATTTTCTAATATACAATAAACACTTTGCACTTTTATAATTGGCACTGTTTCTTACTCACACTGACTGTCCCCACTACGCAGTGAGTCCGGTGCAGCGCGTCGTGTCGATGTCGTTAGAAGCCGCGTGAGTGCGTTACGATCACTCGAGTACCACGGTGAATACCATCACCAGATAAGCAGATTTTCAATATTATTCTCGCGGTTAAAGTATTTCGTAGTTATTACGAAGCAATATTGTATCAGATAAAAGAATCATAACATTATTCATTAAGAAAATTAAAAGGAAAGAAAGAAAAGCCATCAGTAAAAATCCCATTATTCGAACATTATATTAAAGAAGATTCGCCCTGATTACGCCCCGGGCCGCGCCGGCGAAGGGAACAGAAATGACAGCATCATTAATTAAAGTCGTCTTCACAGTGTATGGCCTTAATTATGTTACTTAGCTAGATTAATAACGAGAACTTAACAAACATTGCATCTTTCTCGCTGTGGCAGAGACGTACGGCGCCCGCATTGTGATCCCCACGAACACAACCCGTACACATGAGTTACGGTATTAATAATCTCAACAAAAGTTTAACGTCAGGCTATCCTGTGGGCTCGGCCCACACGGTGGAGCTAGCCGCGAGGTGTCGGCGCAGTCGTGTACACTATTGTGTATTCAGTAACCGATACTCGAACGGGATCTTGCACGAGTATGTAGTGAGATGCACCGAGCTAAATATTGTTCTTCAGTCGACCACTACAGACAGTCAGTCACCGAGCAAGTTTAAAATTCCCTACACACAAATCTCGTAATATTATGTATAATACTACGAAAATGGCAATTACAGCAATAGAATCGAGCTCTAGTGTATTTATAATTAAGACAATATTCATGAACCACGCTGAGTGGTGAATTAGGTACTGAATAACAATCAATTAGCAATGCGAAGTGTTCCCGGCGGCACGAGCTGCTGCAGCCGGGTGGAACACGAACGCCGCGCCGCGAGCGCACCTCGCACGTTACGTACGTTACTATTTATTTATCGCGCTGTTGACCGTACCCACATAGGAGAGGCAACCTCATTCTGGATCATAAGTACCATGAATACAAATACTAGTAAGCTCTTAGGAGACAAGCGAGAAATTATTTTACCAGAAATAAGGAAAATATAACCGTATACCATTTAGTAACCTGAGATTCGAGCAGGCCGACTACATAGAATTAAGTGGTGTTCGTATCGTTGCTCATTCTTAACATCAGTGGAGTTAAAAGCTGAGGCCAGGAGTGACGCTATATACTTGCACGACCTCCTGCCTTCCTGCAGTACACAGCATCCGAAATACTGTATTCCTACTGGACTACCGGACCTACTGAACGCGTGATAGTGCTCGTCGGTATACACCTAGTGCATGCGATGATAAAGTAAATTTTTTATGTCTGACGTGTCTCAGACTTGCACGTATGTTAATTGGAGATATTATGCGACTTGTGTTAATAAATAAATGCTATCCGGTTAAGAGTAGATGAGAGCTGACAATATTGTGAATGTTCAATGCGAGTATGTTAACGTTTGTGCTAAACGTAGCTCCGTCTGTCGCTGCATCAATGGGGAAAAATTGAATTCGTTCCACAAAAGATATTTTGCTCGCCAACAGTCTATTATGGAGTAATGTTTGCAATACGAAAATCGGTTTTCGGCAGACGATTGTTATCTCTGCGGGGTTTATGGTTCACAATGAGAAAATGTTCTTTCATAATTTGCCCCATTTGTATTCCTTTGCGTGTCGGCTCCGCGCGCTAATCTCAGTTAATTGGAAAGCAAACTAACGAAACGTTATTATCATTTTTAAATTAAGTTTTGTATATTTTCAACATGTATAATTTCCCGGTGAACGGTGATTAAATTACAACGATGATTGTGAGTTTATATGGATAGATGTTATGAATCGACACTATGATACGATACCCGTAGGATAGTATATCAAATAGTAAGTAAATAAAAGTTAACATCTAATTGAGCTGGTTTGAAGTATAAGTTGAAGGTATACAAATATATTATCATTAAAGTTGTATACATTGTTATTATTCTTGACACATATATACAGAAAATATTATCGACAGCCAGTGGCCGCTTATAACAAAACTTCACCTTTGAGGAAAAGGAAATCTGAAACTTTTTAATATGCACATCGATGAAAAATATTTTTCACGTAAAATTATGTGTTCTCATGAACTAGATAACAAACACATTGACATCGATAACCTAATATGAAGATGGCGGCGGCGAGCGTAATGGGTTATGTTCATCGACGGACATGAATATGCACTATGCAAATCGCCTCACAGTCTGTAGCGGCGACTGCCCGCGGACCGCACTCAACAAACTTTTCATCGATATAAATCATTCTACAATTACGGCATCCAAGCATCGTCGGTCGGATTTCTACCGTATGAAAGCATACACATTTCCTCGCCACGAGCAGTCAGGAACAAATGATGAAGAACCGGCGAACACCGAACAAAATTCTCGCGGTCGAGCGAATGAAACGTGCAGCTTTTGAATGGTGAGTGTTTTGTCTGAGATGGTATAATAAAATGTACTCGGTATGTAATTTGTTCAGTAGAGCAGAGTACACGCCTTAAATGCACTGTACGAGAAAACATAATTAATCCGAGTGTCGCTCTCTCCGAGAAGAAATTGAATATGTCCGAAAAATAAAACAATATTTAATGAGTCATATCTGCGCCGGACGGAAGTAGATAAATTATTATATTTACTTATACCATACTACATAAATTTTCTGCGTTGGCTTCCTCGCTTGATTTATATCTTTTGGGCCATCTCGCAGCACTAGATCTTATCGGCCGTATTGCAAGCGCGCAAGGTTCACATTCGTCTAGAGGTGTATCATCCGTAGGTTAATAGAAGCGTATCCCCTAATCTCTTCGTTACGCGGCGCATTATTACGTCATAACGTAGTGGATGTCAGCGTCGCGGCAATTTATAGAGTCACGCGAGAGTGTACACCGGCCGCGGCGGCGGGGTGCGGCGGGGGCCAGCGGAGGGCGGAGGGAGTATATTATACTGTAACTGCACTGAACGAGTAACTCCGCGAGCTCACACAACACATACAGCGTCATACTCAATGTTAGTTCTTGGAAACAATTGTAAGGTTTTTACTTCTTGTAAAATAGTTTCCATCAAAATTATGTCAGTACTTAATATTACGTTAAAATAAATTTCAAACCACCCAGAGATCGCATAGTATCAATGAGGGGGTCTCATTAAAATGAATAAGTCAGTCTTAGATCCTATAACCCTAAGTCTCGGTTAGAATGCTGCATTGCCTACGTTCACAGGTTTTGCCGCCTGACAGATAGTAAAAGATATCGGTAAAGATAGATATGACGCAGGGATCTATAACTATAACATTGTGGTGCACAAAATTGGCGTTACGTATTGAATTCCAGTAGACGCACAATTAACGGTAACCTCATAATTTACGGCGCTGCGCCGGCGATTAATTCCCCACGATGGCTCTAATGTAGCCGCTCAAAGCGTAGATAATTATGCAGTGCCAATGAATAATACATGTTCATCGAGGCGGGTGCGGCTGACTACGGCGCGATTGAGCGCCCGTGAGTCGCCGGTTCCGCGTGACACGCGCCGCCCGCCACATGATTGAAAGCTTAACAAACATGTAAAAATTATAAAATAATTATTTCGTTCCACATATTGTGAGGGTGTACCTAAATTTAATTTATTTCTTAGGTTTTCAAAAAGATTTAAGTGGTTTTGCACTTACGTGTAACATAGATCATATCATGATGTATATAAACGTAGAGACTTGTAAACAGCGCTCACACACATTATTTATCTAATACAGAGGACAAGTCGCGCACTATACCTCATGACTACGAAGCTGACACAGAAAATCTACTATGTTAATGTTTGCTTCTTTTTTTCTTCAGTTACAGTTCAATTTATATGAAAATATCGAATCTTACATGACATGAGGTGACGGCATCTTACAATAACGGTGTAAGCCGCGCATAATGATAACGTTCTGCTCAGTCATCGCGCACGGCTCCACAACTGTCAGACCAGACAGTTTACCGCTGAGAGGAAAGTGTGACGACACATCAGCCACGCAGGATATTTTTTCATTTTGGTGCAGAAATCTAAATAAACCTTTTCAAATAGGTGTAAGTATCAAACTATGCAAAATATGTATTTTTTATTTTTATTTTTAAAGACATAACTATTTTATTATTGCTTTATAAATATTGAGTGTATTGGTGCGCGCAGTTTAATTAGTTTAATCAAATTATATTTGGTTGGGTTAAAATCACTCAAGAAAAAAGAAACAAACGAATCTTAGTAATACTGTGAAAATAGATATATATAAATATCAATAAACTCTGAATGTATCAACTATTTATAGGCACTCAAGTTAAAATACAGCAAGCTACCACACTATCGCCCCGAGATAAAACGCCCGCACTTGTCATAAGAATACAAAATGACTTTTTGAAATTTACAAGAAAAACACATCTACAAGCCAGGGATGCTAGACAAGGTATTACACCTCGTTACGATGCATAAGTTTTCTTTGTTTCTAACTAGCAAACTTACCGTCATCCCCAATGTAGCTTTAGTTGCGAAGGCAGTTCAGTGGCATTTGCATCAACAGACTCATAGGAAAACAGAGAAAGACAAAGTAATAATAGTAAACTTGGTCTCGTTATGTAATTCAGATAGAGTTGGTAATATTTATATGATAACCAGATGTCTTCACAGTATACGACATCGTCACTTTCGGTACAATCTCATTGTGGATGTGTGAGACTTCATTGGCCCGGTCGCTGGCCCCTCCCTTCGCGAGCCTCATGACTTGACCACGGAGCAGTCGGCCCGCTACAGGCGTTTAGACACTCCAAGCGTTCTCTCAATGCCAAGGTCAATTCGCATACAAATATTGATAATATTGCTTCGATTTGTGGTACAATTTTGTGGCCCGCTAAACTCATGCATTAGCATTTGCGCTTGACGCTGACATTTGCTGCGTTTGAGCGTGCCGGCTCGGCGACTTGGGTTAAGGAAAATAGCCACGGTTACTTTTGCGCCGCTGCATTAGCAATATACTCATATAAAGATTGCAATACAGTCGCGCCGACGTCGCTATGCAAATGTAATCAATCATCGAAAGTAGCATTGCAACCGCGAGTTCACAAATCATACTTCTGTATCGCTACAAAGAGTAGCTTTTAGCGAGCTCTGTGTTGCAGTAGAAGAATCTTCTCTCGGTGGAATTGTTTACGAAAAGACTTTCCGTACCGCTACAAGTGAATGCTGAACTACCTACTAGTCTACAAGTCTACCGATAACCTTTATCCGATAAATTGAAGCATAGCCAAAGCCAGTACGTCGCATGAACTTCATTTTTCTCCAAGACACAAGTGGCGCAGTTCCCCACTGCGGTCGTCTACTGCCCTGCGAGAACGTTACAATGATACGTTTTTTTCAGACGTAAGTACGTATAATCTTCTTGGAACATTAATACACATGAAATATATGAGGCAGCTAGTAAGAATTTGCAACAACACGACTCAAAAGACTGCAGAGTGAAAACGTTCAATATACGGCTTATATTGATAAAGGGTGGTACCACCAAAGGATGGCGTATTCAGAGCGGCAACACTTAAAAAACGAAACAATTCTTCAATATGGAGCAACACATCAGTATGTAAACAGATAGGGTTGCTTGTGGCAGGCGAGCGGACGAGCGCCCTGTGCCATCTATGACTCTAAACAAGTTGTCACTCGACACTCGCCTCGCGCCGCCTCGTTGAAAACCGTTTAAAACAAATATCAGTCGGGCATAAGCTTAAAAAGCAGGGTAAATATTGAATTGTTGGCGACCGTTCCCTCCCCCCCGCCTCGCAGCTCCCCTCGTGCACCCGCAATCAATAGCATGAGAGGATCGCGTCGAGTCGCGGCTACGTGATTAAAGAAACCCTGTAGAGCCACAGCCGGCCCGACCGACTTGGGCTGCTGCGTGCCGCGTGTGTAAACCTATCGGAAAATGCGCAGCTCATATTATGATACAGTCGCGTCGTTCGCTCAAACATATCTAACAAATCCCTAGTACGAAATTTTCCTCTATAAGATTTTTTTACTCACGTGCCGAGACTTTCTTTGTTTCCTCCGGATCAGCTGCTCCCGCTCACTCGGAACTGCACAGTATATCGTCGACTAAATCCTTTAGATGATGACGTCTGAGTCTGTCTCACTATATAAAGTAGCTTAGAAGTTCGCCCGCATACGGTGCTACATTTCCGCCGAGCTCCTTTTACAGACCGATCTGGATAGCGGTGTTTTATGTACGACTCATTTCCATATTCTGTGTGTACCTAAATATAAATCTACAGCCGGGTTGATTGGATTGATTCATATTTTTAAACTTTACAGTGAGAAAACAAAAGTTACGATCTACTAATTAATGTTTCCTGTGTCTCGTACTTCGATTATATCATAACCATGGTGAGGGCAATTAGTTCTCTGATGTACAGTTATCATTTCTTATCGTTATCATACGCTGTGCACTCGCGGAGAACACAAAAATATAAGAAACGCTCGCCCGAGAACAAATTTAAACTCATCACTAATCGCTATCTCGCTGGGAATCGAACCTTTGTATAGCGCTCTGGTATGGTAACTATTACGCCACATTATTCATTAGTTATGGTAGGTACTGGACTTCTATAACCTAGATACATGAGGAGTCCTTCATAAATTAATAAATTTGAATACCCCATTATTTAAATAACGAATTAGATCCAAAAACATGTTTTTGGAAATATCATTGTCGGCTTGTCTGTCTATTTAGCTGTCCGGGTGTAACATGAGAACTCGTACTTGATGTAAATTGTTAACTTATTTCTTTGAACCATACTTTAAGAAACTTTATATCCCGGTAAATATCGGGGGTCCCGCGGGAAACACGGTAAAAGTTTATATGGCATTTTTAAAACCATGGACCGATTAGCTTACAGTTTACAATAAACCTTGCGTAGGTGAATTGATTGAATACATATTTTACAGTTTTGGAATATTTAAGGAAAAAAGGTAAGGAACGAGAGATTTAAAACTTACAAAAATAGCTACTGGGTGAACCTTTTTTAAGGTTCCGTATTCTAAACAAAACCCTTATATGTCGCAAAGTTTCGTCCGCCTGTACACGGCGCAGAGACTCTCAGTAATAGCAAGCCGTACATATTCACCAAACCGATAAAGTCGTAAAATAAACATATTTTACATATAAAGATACACCCGCATGGGGATAACTTCTTTTCAGAAATACGGTTGAAGATAATACACTTTAAAGTGCTAATTTCGACTCGTATGCAAATGGATGATGCTGGACATGTGCAAAAATTCACAAAATTATTACACGTGAGAAATTTTAAAAGGAAACTATAACAGCTACTTAAGGTCGCAAGTTATCGAGTAACGGTCGATCAACTCACAGCTACGGAATCCTACATTGTGCGTGGCTCGACATTTATTTTATCGCATATTTAAGAATATAAATTCGTTCTTATAATTTAATATAAACTCAATCGTTATACTCTACAAGAATTGCTAAAAAACAATTTAGAATAAAATAGAAAGCATTTAATTTCGTAACCATAAACATGGACGAACACCAAATAAAAAGAACAAAATGAAAAAAACTACTACTGGTCACAATAATAAATAAATGCAAAAGTAAACAAGGAAAAGCGCGTCATTTAAAAACATTGTCAGCGTCATGTTCGCCCGCGGCCCGCGCCCTGCGGCCCGGGCGCTGGGACTCCCTCAGCGAAACATTCTAGTGTTGGCGAAGGCGCTGGTTTTGTGTGTGTATGTATATTGATTAATTGCTCCATCTATTGACGATGTGCAGAAACGTATGAAGTCAAACATTTAGAGACAAAATGCTGTGAACCGAAGTGAATTACATTATTGGGTGCAATTAAATATCAATAATATTAATTGTCATATAAAATATAATAGGTCAACAATATTCATTATATCAACACATTATCATATAACGATCAAACACATACTAAAACGTTGATTTCTTGATGCCTGTAGGTACGTGTAATTAATATATTTGAGAAATATTATTAGCGTATTTATTAACGCAATAGATCCGTTCGGAATAATTATCAGAATTTTTGTCTGCTTGTTCTTTTATATGTTTCTCTGTTCGTATGTTCTGGATAATCTTAGAAATGGCTTAACCGTTTTGATTACAATTTTTACTTATATTGCTATAAACTTGGTTAATCATTTAGTGTTTGTTTTATTTAAACCGACTCACAGATAAAAATATGACAATTACAGATATTGGCATAAAAATTGCGAAGCTATTGGTAATGGTAACAGCCACTGTCGGATGATTTCAAGACACACTGCGCGTAAAAATATAAATTAATTGGACACGTGAACTAAAAATAAATATTAAACGCTAATTATGACCCAATGTAGAGATTGCCTCACTCCACGCTCTAAACCGCCTAAATCATGTCATTTCGGTCCGACGTGAGGTGCCCCTATACTCCATTCTGCGGTAAAATGATTCCTAAGACAACACGGGAAATGTATAGCTAGGGGTCGGAGGTGCCCATTAGCGCAACTTTATGACGTGTGCGTCGAGGTCAGCGATATATAGTAATAAGGGAACCCGTGCCTTATCAAAAATTCATCCACTAAAAGGGTAAAATAGGAGGGAAAAGTTTATTTGACTATTTTAATCAGCTTCGTCCGAGTTCCTTAAACCTTGAAATTTAGTTTTCTGGACTAAAAACATTAATAAATAAAATAATTAGCAACTACCTAAATGAGTTTTCCCTTGTTTTTATTGGTTACTAATATAGCCGTTCAACAATTAAAGTTGCACTCGTCGCGACCCGTGGCCGGGTGTCGGCACGTGTCGGCACGTATCGGCACGTGTCGGCCCGCCGGTGCGACACGCAGCAAACAGATTTATCGTATATGCGAGAGGGCGAAGGTCGCGCCTGATGAACGTTTCGTAATTCCCCGCGACTCCGCGCTCAAAAATACACGCTCATATTTATCCAGCTCGAGCCCGAACAATCGCGTGGCGCAATGAATTTATACGAGTTCATTGTGTTCCGCGTGCTTTGTTAACTTCTATTAATTGGTTTACTTTTGCCAAATTATATTAATTGGATGCCAGTTTAACAATGACCGAAGAGGAACTCCCGTAAAACTACTGTGAATTATTTTTTAAAATCATATACACCGTTTAAAAATTATAAAATTTTAAGTTATAAATTATGTATGTGTATGTGTGTAGGTATACCTAATTATTAAAAAAAATTACTTATTGCCATATCTTTACACTTCATCTTCACTACCTCTTTTGCAAAGGATCTAAAATCCGTTCATTTATGATAAAAACAAAATATGGGGACTAGTCCGAAACAACATCCCGGAGTCGTTGCGGAATCTGATTTCCACCTCGAAACCTCATTTACTCAGAGGTCATGAACCGGTTCAGGTGCCCGACCCTCTAAGGTATTTTTCACAAGAATAGAATGGTCATCTGAATACTTCTATATTTATAGTAATTATCGTTTACACATGTGCCATTTAACTTCTTACGATGATACTTCTCGAAAACGGCTCCAACGATTTTTTTGAAAATTTATATTTAGAGGGCTTCGGGCGCGATAAATCGATCTAGCTAAATTTTATTTTCAGAAAATGTCGTTTTGACCATGTTTTCATTGAATTAAAAACATCCTAGAGTATCATTAGAATACAAAGCTAAATTTCGCCGTCACTGTTAAAATTAGAATAGCTCGGTCGGGAAATGTAGCGTCTTAATACCCCCGGTTGGAAACCCCGATTCAAATCTTAGTCTAATTATTTATTTTATTTTTTCTTTTTATTCAAGTTCCTTTTTTATGAGAAAAGATATATTTATTTATTATTTATATCGGTAAGATCAAAAAATATTCATATTTTATTTATATAATTTTTTATTATTTATAATAATAAACACCGAGCAAAGATCGGTCATCCAGGGACTAATTATAACGTTGTCACGCAAAATATATTAAACGAATACTTAATTGTAACAGGTTAGCATGTTGGAACAAATATATTCACGACTAGGTCGGAATCAATAATAGTATCAAGTAAGAGAAAAGAACTTAAATCCATATCCATACAAAGCGAGCCCTTCACTCGTGACGTCATCGTCAACTAACTTGTGGTTTTGAGAGTGTTACATTCCGACTCGCTGCAGCCATCTCGCAGAATGCGCTCTACGTATAAGATATTATGTAGTAGAAGTATTTCCTGTCACAAATAAGGAATAAATAAAACTAAGACTGCGATATGATTTGCGTAATGTATTTTTTTGCAACCGCGATACAAAAAGTGTACCGTGGATGGTGCAGTCGCAGCATTGTGCGGAAATGTTTAACGTCAGCCCGCTTTTGAACCTCAAATAATGCTTTAATATTTGTAATGCAACCCGCGGCCCAGATCTGCCGAGGCTCCTTGTTTAAGTTGTCGCCGGCCGCTCGGCTCGAGCCGCAGGAGCCTGGGATAGAATTTTAAACTTCTCTACAAATAAACTCAGCAGTAGACCCTTGCGAATTGTTAAGTATATTTATTTTACAAGTATTTATATTGTAGATATTCCATTCGATAAAAATATCAGTAAAGCAATTTGGCTTGCTAATATTACCAGTAAGTGGTACTGTGTCCTGAGATTTACGCTAGGACTACAAAGTTTATAAAATCACAAATTAAAGGACTAAAATATTACAAGTTAGTTAGTAAAATATAAATTGCACTTATTATAGGTTAGTTAACTGAGTGCGGAACAATTTTGTATAGCTCTAAATAAACTCTGTATTATCTTTACATTCTTTGATTAATTACACAAGATTTTTCTATAAATGACATAAAACCGGCGGCATCGCACCTGAATCACGCTGTCGAAGTTATCCACAGCGTTTACATGAATACAAGTTGTGAACATAAGTCAGTTGGAGCTCGGCCGCTCCTCATCCGGCGCATATCGCCTGGCCGTCATTGCCAAAAAACTATATACAAAATTGATTTTAATGTCTTTTATACATATTTTGTATATGTGTGACCAAATTACTAAATAAAAAGTATTAAAATAGTGAAACTGATCCCGACCGATGCAGCTCACCACACGTCAGCCCCTTAATGTACTGATATATGAGTGACACGAGGAATACAAGATCTTTTTCATACTCGCTACAGAAACAAATTAGACAAGGACGCCACTGCATTACACACAGCAGAACACGAATACGCATAAGGTATTTATAAAAGTTGGTGAAGAAGATTTTCAAAGTTAATAATAGTTCGAATCACACGATGAAGTATTTCGTAACTATGACCGGATTATACAATAGTACCGCACTAATAATGAAATAAAATCTGATGTATTACTGAAGACCATTCAAAGTACCGAGGGCAGGGCTAGCGGAACACTATAATAGTGGAAACATACAATTAGATGGAATGATAACATAACACAATGGAGATGTCGATCATACACAGCCTTTGGATGAGTACTCACCGTATTGTAAAAATAACATGACATTACATGACCTCTACATTTTTATCTTTAATAAGCAATTAGCTCATTCGGAGTTCTTTAGATATTCTTACCTCATCATCTCGCTTTCCTACAGACCTTACTTTTCGTGCCTTTTACTTACAACTGCTACGTTTTTACGTGGAGGCAATTAGTGTGTCGTAAATATAGTGCCGGTAACAAACAATACAGGTTTTAATTTATGTATTCCTTTTAAAAAGTGTAGTAGTTATACGGCGTGTGTGTCGTAGCCGAGGGAAACGTTTGCATGTTTGGATAAATGGAATTTTTCGTGACGCGGAGCCGGCCGCTTCCAGCGACAGTCACGCTACCGAGTGATTTATGACGGAAAAGTTAATTAGATGTCTCAATGAATGATAATCAACATTGAATAATTTAATGTAAATATCAACCTGGTAATTTGTTACGTATTAAAAACACAACGAAGCAGTACACTTGCTTTGTTGAGATTTGCTACAAGTTGTTTAATGTGTTTATTCCCCGAGCGCGTCGGTCGAGTGCAGCGGCCGAGCGGTTCTGATTGATTAGTCGACTGCGTCAACTGTTCTGGTTGGATGATCGTCGATGATACAGAGTTACATAGTTGTTGACTTGGATCAATGTAACACTCTTAAGTTACCTTATAGCAATGGTCTGTTTCAAATACGTGAGCAAAAAAATATTTCCTCGCGTTTGAAGCGGCCTCGATAGTAAGAATCAGCAGTACAATGAAAATACTTAGTGCCTGTAACACTAATGCAAAATGCAAAAGCTGAAACACATTGGCCTTGCTCTTATGCTTTTATTGCAGCAAGTTAAACACACTCCGGTGTCTCCGAAGGCGACCGGCGAACGCTATTGTAATGAAAACTTCATCACACATTTACTGGAACTGCTTATCGCAGCGCTGCAGCGTCTGAATACTACACGTTTAGATAATAATATAATCAGCGAGAAACTTGCAAGGTTCGCTCGAGGTGCAGGGTGCGGGGTACGGGAGGGGGGAGGGCACTCGCGCTGGTCGTATTCTGACGTGAATCAACTTTTGCATTGCAGTTGAAAGCGCAAACATAAACCGCATAAAACTAATTATACCCAGAATGTAATATTTATTGGAAATTATGAGTAATGATGTGCGGTACTGATGTACTGTACTGTAATTTTAGTAACAGATTCTTAAAGAAATAAAATTCCACAGTACCATGTTGTTACCGCGGCACTAAAAGTTACATTCGGTTCGTTAACGATAACCTATAAACAGTATCTCAGTGTAAGGCCGCGGGACTGCGTGTTCATTGGTTATTTCCATGTAATAAAAACATTTCGTAACTGTTACAGGCATAATAAAATGGCCCGGTCAAGGTTACTTGAATGTCGTAGCTCATGGCGTAGCTCGTAGCGCGTAGCGCGTAGACATGCTACGAAGATCTACGATTATTCATTCGTCCGATTTCTTCCGACTCCATTGTTTCCGTTACGATTAATGTACCGCGGACCGAGGTTGTACATCATAATCATATATTTGTTCTATAGAAAATATAATAAAATAACGTTTTACCAATATTTAGAAGTTTAAATTTATTCGAATTTATTTAACTCAAAGTTAATCGAAAATAAGTCAAATATTTGTAAAGACCTTGCGTTTTGTTATTAAGTAAACATGAATTTGAAGTAATTTAAAATCAGTAACATTTAAGATAACTTGGTTTATTAATTTATTCAAAATCTTCTTACAGAGATGTTATCGGGTTTCAAGAAAACACTTGAAGTTTTTAAAAAAAAAAAATATTTAGCTGTTCAGTTTATTGCATGTATCGTTTGCCTGACCGAAGAATAGTTAGCATGTCGCCTTGAACTAACTTCTTACAGCTTTTATCGCTCACAAATTTGTGGGTAAAGAAGGCATATAGACAACAAGGAAGTTAAACCAAAAATGTCGGAATCCTAATTTTCAATCAGATTTTATGCTACATCGTCTCATATTACATCACTCTCTTAGTTATCATCCGTATCCTGCGGCGAGCGCAGCTCATGATACGACTCGGAGAGATCGTGAGGGAATACTCGAGCAGTTGTCTGAGTACTCAAAGTGTGGACGGCCGACACGTACCGCGCGGCTGCACGTGCCGGCGCAGAGCCGCACGCCTCAACTATGTATATATTTAGAGTCGGTATATATTATAAGTAAATGTACCATCAGATAGATACCTTCCAGCTCCATTACCTGATCACCTAACTTACTCACACGTGCCAAATTTCATGAAGATACCACAGGTGTAACTATGATAAAAGTAAATGAATAAAGGTTTTCTTACAGTAATATGTAGATACAGACAGTTCAAGCCAGTAAAAGCATGTTAATTATGGCTAACAACCAAAAGACAATCAAAAGACTTCCAACAAAAAAGTGCATCAAAATTGATCCATTCGTTTAGGAGCTACATATGCACAGATGCAATTAACCACATGCACACACATACTTACTTACATACATACATACACAGACCGACGCGTCAGACTTATACATACTTTGATTTTCGTCGCGAGTTAAAAGCATAATTTATTAATTAACCTATTTAATATTACAATATAATATAAAACATAATATTGATAAAGTAAAACATTTAAATAACACCGGCGGCGCGGCGATTGAACTTTTTGAGTGACTACAAATATTACTTTATTATGTTTGATAAAAGTCGTAATAAGTTATTAACACGTCATTTGAAATCAAGATAATCGTATATACCAATACGTTTGGTTGGTTGCTGCGAAGATGTTAATAGATCTCTGACAGGCGTGACCGCGCGCTGCCATTGTTGGACTCAATACGACCACGACCATACGAGTAGAACATATACACTGTGTGGAAAACCTCACCACGTGACTGTACTGTTGTCTTGTCGCTACCCTGTTAGGGTATCAAACTCGGAACCATTTGCTTCTCATGCTGGGTCACTTTCAACTAAACGTCGAGGGTGTATGCGTTAGATATATTTAAAATTGAATGATTTCGGGGTACAAATCGGATCATGTTTTAGTGGAATTTTAATGAAAAAAAATGAAGCCAGCCTCTCTATTTATGACGCCTCCTGCTGACAATTAACATTTCTCGCGAGCTATTTCGTCCGTTGTCCAATAGATAACAGGTTTTAGGTGATGTACCTGGTGTTTACTGGGGACGGGAGGCTCGTGAAGTTTCATATAAATATCTGTTCAAAATTAGATCACCACACACAAACTAACGGTTCAAATTTGATATCTAGTACTAATGTCAAGTCATGATATCAAGTATGGATGGATCAACATAACCTCGTACAGTTTAATGACGT